>MU912445.1:0-22802 GCA_036418165.1 Cooperia oncophora
CCAAAAACACTCGAATCTTGTCTTCAGAAGTACTTTCACTTCCAGCCTGCGGATATTCAGCTCGAAAACGCGTGCCTTAAGCACAATGGTACGAGGCACTTTTCACGTTGTTTCCTTTTTTCACAGTACCCTGTAGCGAGAGAATCGGTCATTTTCGCGCCAAACACGTATGGTAATTAATACTATTCAGGAGATCAAGACACTTCCGGGAACTTCCTGACCAAGTTGAGTTTCTGACTGAAAATGCTTCCGAATCATCGGATAGATAGTGAGTGTCGCAAATAGGGGACAGCATCGCTTTGCGGAACCCATCGGGGAAGGTTGTACTTGACAGCCGGGGAGGGGGGTCGTGAACGCAGGTCGGTGAGCATCAAACAGCACAAAAGTGTCATCGCTAAGTTGATGGAGCGGACGGAAAGCTGCAGAGGACCCGGATGTAAGGAAGACTACAAAATATTAAAACAATTGGTTAGCAATATCAAGTTAGATGAACTTGTAAGCACGTAGATTACTAAATAATACATCTCGAAAAGATTCGTGCGTATCGACCTTCCCAAACCCTAAACAAACATCTGCTTGCATGGACAAAAATCACCTAAAATCAGAAGTTACACCTTCTACCACCACGGCGTAGAAGCGTAATGCACAGCGCCAGCGTAATACTCGGACCAAATTGATCGATGATACAAATTATGCTTTGACTCAGTTCAACGGGAATATGTGTTTTGAAGGCATATTGAAGTTCGCGAATGAGTATCCTTACAATGGCACAGGGGAGTCGAGCTTTTGAGTGGCTCAGAATGTCGCCCAAGGGTGACCATCTAAAATATCTTCTAAACTAGCGGGTCTTCAGGAAACTGTGGAGCTTTTTGGAAAGAGGAATATTGGGCGTTCTGATGGCGTTTTTAGTTTTGCAAAAGATTGCGTTGAAAGAAGTTATTCTCGTCTGAAGCATAAAAACCCGCTCGCGATTTACCACTAACGCGTCCGTAACCCATCCGAAATATTTCACGAACGGGAGGAGATTCAGATTGCAAGTAGGTAGAAAACGCAACAGTAGAGGCATTGCTTCATCGCCGCCATGCCGCCTTCCGTTTCTCAAAAGCCCCACACTTGAAAAGCTATCACCCTCCAGAAAAAGCCCCACGATTTTCCACGACCGGCCAACGAGATCTGCTTCAAACCGCTATTTGCTCTATGGAATCATAACGCCGGCCCTAAGCGCTTGCCGACTCGTACGATCTAAGCCCTTCTCGTCAAAGCAAACAGTTACAGCGTGAAGGAGGGCTCGTCCGTACCTGGATCCTTTCCCGGGGGGGACGTACTAACACCGCCATTTCCCACATAACGATGCTGTGCCCTTGCTCGCAAGGGAAGATTGTGGTCAAGTCGGTATTTGATCTACCACGTTAGATCCCTTGACCTACTCGTACTATTGGATCGGTAACTCGGATTAGTGTTGCAAAGTGGGGGAACGTTTTACAGAACCAAGGCAAAAGTATTCGCGCCAACGGGAAGCAAATTCAGTGCTTTTGTGAGACAGACCATTGCACCGGCCATCGTTGGAACCATTTCGGCGTAACAGTGCTTATATGCCAACACTGCATTTACAGCTCATTTTGACCACCCAGAACTCGACTGGGTGATCCCCGTAGCTCTTTTGATTTACATCTTTGCAATCAGCATTCGAGGCTTTATCGATGTGCCAATGTCTCCATTCGATGTTCCATGAGACGTTGATACCATTCCCTTTGTAAGAACTAAAACCCTGCAAGGGAAATACTATACTATACTACGGTATACTTGACCCTGCCCCCGGCCCCCGCCTCCTTGAGGTGTCGTAACTCCTCTTTTCGCCGCTGTTCGATTTGGGGGGGGGGCATTTAGCACATTCCGCAAATTCCCTTCAGTACATCTTAATCAACAGGTTACACTTTGATGACACCTGTAAACTCCTGTGAAGCTGCAAAATGGCATAAATGGGCCACATGGTTTACAGGAAATCACAAGTCTTCATGAAGATGGTCTGAACTAGCTCTGTTAAAGGAAGAACCCGCGATTACTCGCATCTCAGATGGTGGATTAGGGGGTTCCATATAGACGACAAGGGGTTGAGTAACTCGACTGTGAACAAAAAAAAGCACAAAAAACATGCCACCTGCCCTAGATAGAACCCCATTTCGATTCCAGTTTGTACGTGCCCAGTCAACTCTATCTCCAAAACTACGCCCCATATGCATGGCAGATTCACCGATAAGATTTCTCGTATCGGTATAGGATCGTACAAGTGGCGATTATCATGCTTTTTCGTCCTGCAATCTCATTTTTCACTGGAAGTCGGTCATTAGGGGCGGAGTCTGGAGGCGGAGTCACTGGAACCTATATTGCGCTACAGCGCCCCTCCCATAGAATTTTTTGCCGCGAAACCGGTACAAGGTTGTTCGTCGCGGACCACTCTAACCTCCTGACGCCATATTTTCAACTTCGATACCTGATCGCGGACCGTGCCTTTGAAGTTCGCATTAGGTGCCCCCATCAAGCCAGGCCGCACCTTACTTTAGCACAATTGACATCTTTTCTTGGACTAACATGTTACAGCTATCATAATATTATCTTTATTAACCTGTTTAAAAGTATAATTTCTCAAGAGAAAGAAAAAATTGAACCAACTCGATGATTAGTAAGTAGTTATCCTTGTTTAAGTGAATAAGGCAACGGTATCAATGCAAAGAGGAATATAAAACTGACGCATGAATTTACTCAGTACATCAGGGAAGCGATTACAAGCTATAGGACCAAGGGATCCTGCGTCACAGCTGATAAAAAATGCAAAGAGTTACAATAAAGTACAGTAAAAAAATGTCAGACTAAATGAATGCATTGCCCAAAACATGATACTCGCAAACTAATAAACGGTAATTACTGGTTAGAACAATGGGATAAAATCAGCACGATCGCGTCCACACTTGGCGACCAAGTCGCGCGACTGCGACCAATCGCGCATCGAGTTCCGACGAACGAGGTCGCAGCCGTGTCGCGAAGCTAATGAAACGCGCGGTCTTCTTAATAAACTGTCGACGAATCGAGTTCTACACAAATGAACACACATCACATTCCATGAAATTTAATGCCGCGCTAAGATGCGCTATAAATTGCCCGCGATTTGTGGGGTACAATATTATGATATGCCAAGAACAACAACCAGATTTCCAGACTACTGCACGAATTCGGCAAGAGCACGAGCGGGAGCCATTGGTCGCCGCTCGCTTGCACGTCTAATCACACCGTGTTTCTTCTGGATAGGCACCAATGGCTGTTTCATCGGTGGCGCCATACGCCACTGCACTTGTGGTGCAACCGAGTTATGACGTCGAAACTGAAAATTACCGAAATTACATTGATTAATTCCAGATCAACTAAACACATGCACACGCTTCACTGCCAGGGCACGCCCCGATTCAGGTAAAAAATTTTGCGGAAAACGGCCTTCTTCATAAGCATCTCCTCGACGACCTCTTTCCTATTCCCCATTCTGCCTATCATCTCCCAAAATTCTCCCAACCTAAGGGACGGTATAGCGCGTGCAAAACGGGAAAAATTGAGTAAAATCAACAAGCGAACGACTTCCCCTCCACTTCTCAGAGTCCCCAATTTGCAACGTGCCCTGCACGCGGTACTTCAACTATTTATTGAGCCTAGTCCAAAATCCATCGACGCTCCCAACGGGTAAATGTCCAAAAAAGGAGGGATAGTTTTTGTTTAAGTCAAGTTTAGGAATGAGCCATTCACACAACAACCCGAATAGAAAAAAAACAAGCCGGAAGTCAGAATAATTGGGGAATGGAAACTAGCACGAATACAAATAGAATACTTTACTACTATGGACAACTATTAGACTCACTTCACTAAACACATGCGTAGTTTAGATAAACTTCACAAGACCACGCGAAACTACATAAACTAAGTAAGAACCGCACAACACTCTGATCTTACCGTCTTCCTCTTGTCGCATCGATGACGTACATAGAGCCATCGCTGCTTCTACGCGAGCGCGCTCGCTTTGGGCACACTATATTTTGTTAACATTTAAATGAAACTGTTCATCTATTCTAGTTTTTTTTTAAAACCAGTAATTCTGCTCTTTCAAAACGCTTTTCAAGGCGCTCTTGGCCTTGGGAGGGGGGTGGGCGTTTAGCTGGTTCCCACCAATCAAGCCTATGCCTCCTATGAAGACCTGTAAATTCCTGTGAAGCTATGCAACAGCAACATGTTCGCTGACATTTGACAAGAGTCTACAGGTCTCACCAGGGTGAAACATGTAACTGTAATATAACTAGGTGAAAATGTCCCCTCCAAGCGGAGCAGCATTCCTTTTTATTCAGAAGTTTAATCTAAAGCACTGCAGCGCAATGGTTCAACATCTGCAAAAGGAAAGAAAAGAAGTAAGTTGAAAATTGCTCTCCTCAATGTCTCTTTACGACATAGAAAAGGTGTTTTTTTTTCATATCAAGACATGGCTCACCTTCGTGCTCGCAATGTACGCCGCCTTCACTGTTAGCACCACTGCGCCAAGGAGATTCCGAGCTGTTTGAATCAACGACATGGCTGATTCCAAACCAGAAACAACCACATCATTTCCAATCTGTTGCACATCAGCTTTGACCTTAAATAGGTACAATCGTGGTAAACCCAACAAACAAATTCTGTTCCAATCTAGTAAGGTGGGGCATCAGAGCTGGAAGGTGCGAAGGAACGATTACGCTTTCTTTTCCTAAAAGCAGTGGCGCGTGCTGGGCAGATGTAATGCTAGCGTAATTGGTGAAAGGGTTGCGAAAGGGTATTTGGCCACATCTCACTGAGTCCTTACACCAAAGACTGGCAGTAACTGCCCGCCCTCAGTCATTGTGCTCACTGTTTTCGAACCTGGGAAAGGAAATATCTCGACAGTGAGTGAACCATTCCCGGCCTTTGAAAGCAGATAGTTACAATACCTACCTTACTGCATATGTTCAGTTGTTGGCAATACAATGTGATCCGTGATAAGTAAGCAAACAAATCCGCCTTTGTGTTCGAGTCAGACACTTTCATCGCCAATTTGTTTAGCCAATGCATTCAGCTAAAATATTATGTTCATCAAACATCAGTGATAGCCAACCATTATGTAAGAAAGTCTTTCATAGACAAAAGGAAGGCTGGCCAGACAGCAGCACGCGCATGGCTTGGTGCGGGCTGTTACTGCCAACGTCATTGGTAAGACATTTGGCCACACCCCACTCAGTCCTCCCACCAATGACGTTGGCACTAATCGCCCGCCCCTGATCATCATATTCGCACCTTAAGGACCGAAACTTTGTCATACAAAACTGGAAGAGTTTCATTTGATCAAACACAGAGGAATCTGATGAGTATTGAAGCTCAGGAACCCTGTGATTTTACTCGATATAAAAGTACGAAATGAGACCCCATTCCAAGACAACTTGATCCAAAACATTATTCTATATCTCTGAGTTTCGGTGGAGCGTAATTATGAAAAAATTATAGCCTAAGGCGTTCACCTTTGACCCGTCCACAGATATTTCCTGAGCAGCCCGAATAACATCCATTGTTGTTTTCAACGGACCATGGCCCCTGAAAATAACAAATGAATAGAGTGCTAGAAGTACTGCCATAGGGTAGTAAAAAAATGCTAAACCTCGTGAAGTCAGTCATATCCGTCATGATCATACACATATGCTTAGCTAGCACAATAATATCGTTTCCACTCTCATCCCATTTGGCTACTTCACGCTCAAACTTCGTCTGTGTTATCTGCAAATGGGAAACATATTCGAAAATAAGTATCTACACTTGAATATAAACAGCTAACATAATAGTAACGACTGCAACTGTGAATTGAGTCCTCCTCTGTCCTGAGGAACAAATTTCACAGCTTACCATTTGCCAGCAGGTGACAGCAAATACAACACTAACCTTGAACACATCTATCTGCTCCTGGATCTTCTTCTTGTCTTCCTCAGGCAAACGTCTCATGATTTTCTGCTGGTTTTCACCTTCTGAGATCTGTAATCATACATTAAATAAATCAAGTAAAGATTCCTCAGCCGCAACAATAAGGCCGTAATCATACAGCACAAGGGATAAGGGAAGTCAGTTTGGCTAAGGAGGAAGGGGCAGACAGGGGTGTTTAGTTGGTTCCTATGAACATGTCGTACGGTTTAGAGGAGACCTGTAATCTTTCCTAGAGCCGTGAGGTAGCACTCTGTCTCATTCCTATTTGGGTGCTGTTTAGCGACGGGGGCATTTTGTACTAACACTGCTTCCCTAGTTCCGGTTTACGAATCTCACCATGGTAAAACTTGTGAACGCCTGTGAAGCTGGAGTAAGATCGTCTAGCCACCATCCTAAAACGTGTCAACTCGAGAAAAGGCTACCTAGATGGGTCGGCACATCTATGAAAAGCCGAATGCCCCCCACAAACTACCCCACCCCTCCTCCCTATTTATTCTTCTGAGGGCAGTTCGGAATGCGGAGGAGGAGGGGGCATTTCCCACTTTTCCCATCCTCGCAGCCATTGCATTACATGAGGGTATCTTACCAGAAGTAGACAACTTGCCTTAACAAACTCTGGTTTCCATCACTTAATGGCTTCATGAGATTACACAGATCTCCTGACGGTTCGAGACGACAATGGGAAGTAGGGAAAGTACAGAATACCCACCCATTCTCAACCCCACGCCGAACTACGCCTTAACTTTTTTTCTATTTATGAACCTCATTTAGGAGGGCGAAGCTACTACGGATGAACGAGTGCATCTTAGGGATGGGAATTTTTGAACCAAAGATGGGGGAAGAGCCTCGGGGTCATAAACCAATTTGGACAAATAGTAGTTCGAAAACTGAACTCACAACATCTCTCTCGTTAAGTGAAGTTGCCAAAAACTTAAAACATGCTCCCCCTCCCACCACTCCACCAAACCGAGCTACACAAAGCCGTAAATTGAATATAACAGCTGCCTCTCTCCAAAAGAAAATGAGCTGAGAAGGTGGACAAACCCGGCTGGCAGTATCATGCACGTTTGTTTGACCATCATCTTCGTACTCATTGTCGGAATCAACGTCTTCTGGATGCCGATTCACAAGCAGAGCGTTTCGGATCTCTTTCACAGCGTCGTGTACCAACGTGCAGGCATTAATGAACTCATCAGAGTCACGGTCTCTGCAATTTCGAAAGTTCTACCATATGATGACGAGTACGAAGCCATAAAATTTTCTTAGAGCTACTCAAGACCTCCTCCCTTACCTTTCCTCTTGGGTAGAATTCGTGCCAGTTGCTTCCAGTCGCGTAACGACGGCTTCCGCTCGAATGGCATATTGGCTCAACACTAAACATCAGTCAAATGAACTTTCACTTTTTAGGGAAATAGAAAAAATTTGTGACAGAAAATGCCCCAACCATATAAAATAAAACATACTTTCATCTCTCAACCTCCTCGTTGCCAACTTGACCCTGTCGGTGTATGCACTGGGTTGCAAGGCGTCCATTTCAGCGTCCACTGCTGAGCATACCTACATGAAACATGAGGTTTTCAAAACATTATTGCACCACACTCGCAGTACAGCTGAGAGCAGGGCAGGTCCTGTTGTTGGGGAAACATTGTGCAATACGACTTTCTCTGGAAAATTCCTCCTCTGCCACGAGTCCCCCTTCCCTTTCCTCGTGCACAATTCTACCTACCATTCCCCTAAACGTATTCAACGTCCTACCACATTTTCCAAAATTCTCTAGTTCTGTTCCCAAAACACGGGGTCCAGCGACTAAATGCGAACCCCTTCCAGAGGATTCCCCACGTACGACGTGCCCTGGCTAAAAGCCAAGAGAGACAGGAATAATAGAAAAACAGGAATAAGGGAAATGAATCTACAAAACCACAGAGCGGAACAGTCAAAGGCAAAGTTCACGTCGATCGTATAAGACGAAGATAGCCAAGGGACAAAGAAGTCCTGAACCTCGCTCATAACAAAAAGGTAAAGGCTAGGGTCGCGCCAAACTGTTGTCTATCTCCGCCCCTGCGATCGGCGTGGACTAAGTGCAGCCCACCTCCGCCCCTACGATCAACGCGGACTGTGTGTTGTCTATCTCCACACCTGCGATCAGCGCGGCTGTGCTCTCAACAGCCGAATTATTTATCTGATGGCAGCTCACTCTGAGGAGAACATTGCAACTTCACAGGAGAACAGAATCTCTCAGTAGTGTGACATATTAATGTAAGAGTTTGAAACCTACACGCAATGACTTCTCGAATAGCCTCCAGAGCTCCGATCAAGCAGATTCACCATCGCCTTCATGCACTAGCCCTGAAAACAATTGAACAAATACACCAAGGATTGCTCACGAGTCATAATTAACTTGAAACAAGGCACGAATTGCTTGGAGGCGGGCTGTTTGCTGCCAACGTCACTGATCGTTGAAAGGGCAAGGACGGGCGATTTGCCCACTCCCATTCCTATCCTTCCCCAATGCGTTTGGAGACCAGATGAGATGCCTGCTCACAGACGACCTGTGTTTCGTTGGACAGATCACTAACTTGTAATCCCGTCATTGCATCCTCGACTATATGTGCTTCACTGACAGCTAGGAAATCATCAAGCGTCATGATTGAATCAATGGCCATCGTCAGGAGTCGAACCTTAATCGTCAATGAAGAACTCTTCAAAAATCCTACTTACAGTCAAAACACCTACACACCTTGTCTTGCCAAATATCTCGGAACATATCCATATTTTTCTTGTGCCTTCTGGCTATCACACGAGGCACAACAAGGGCGAGCCGTTCACAACCTTAGAAATTAACCTTTCAAAGTTCACTAAATCGCTAAAAAGTAATCGTCATGAGGAGCACTTGTGTTGTCCTGATCATATGGGTTGTTCTATGCAAATTTTACTTCATGTTTCTTCGCCAGTGGATTTCTGGTCACTGTCATCCATCAATAACTCCACACATAACCTTGGAGCAAATCCTCAAATTGAGTTGCGTGTAGCGAATAATTCTGATCCCCTCAACATCCGGAAGACATTTCGCGATGCAAGTTGCTACCTGAAATCTCATAGAACACAGTTTGTAGTTCATAGGGGAGGGGAGGGAGCAAGCTATTATACACTTTTTGATGCTTTTGTGCATGCAATAAGCGTAAACAGGGATCTTTATTCCGAACTACAATTAGAATTTTCAATTCGGAGATAAGAGAATTTAGTCTACGTTCATAGTTCCAGGCTCGAGCGATTCAGCCGCGCGACTGGCGCTCCCGCTACAGCTTTGTAATACAATTGACGATACAAATTCTTCCGACTGTTGCAGTGGTCTACCGATTAATCACGGAGCATGACCGATCACAGTCTATTGGTTGAACAGTCACGCGATTGAGTTGCTCGAGTCGCGAACTGTAACGTCTTGCGCAAAGAAAAGTGCGAGAAAACGGCAAATAAAAGTTAGTTTTGTTAGCATGCTCCAGGAAAAGATGGCCAGCTTGAGTAGTCCCTTCCACATCTCTTCTCTTGGCGGCATCAATGAGAATCAACAATGGAGTACTTGTATCCAAGAAGGCATCGCTCACATGATCAACGACAGCTCGACGTAAATGCCTTGAAGAAGGTGAAACTAGCTTGAAAAGGTTGAGTAAGTACGAAGGTTTTGGGAAAGCTCAGACAGAAGCCACAATTTATAGGGGAAAATCAATCAAACCTTCTCAAATCTTTGGCTTTCCGACCCACAAGAACCATTGCCAAATCCACGTCTTCATTATTTTCTCTTCCGCACTGCAATGAAATTAGTGTAGTATGCAAAAATTGGATGAGACATGAAATAGGATCCAACGTCAATTTTTTTCAGTGAGCACTACAGATTCCACTTCCGTGTCCCGAATGCAGAAAGCATAAGTACTGCAGCGCGCTTGCAATGGCAATCAGTAAAGGAACAGTGATCCATTAAGCACAAATTGCCAAGCAGAAAAAAGGGGATTCCATTGGAAGCCCGAATTGAAGAAATTCGAATGGACAGATTTTGTTAAACCAGTTACTGTATCTGAGCTGCGCTACTTGAAGGGAGCCTTTCAGATCGTCATAGCATGTCAGGATGGCCTAGCGAGTAATGCTCTAAGCACTGCTTCAGGTCATAGCACGCGACGACGAATGTGAATTCATACAATCCTAACAATGATATGAGGCGGAGGTGGTGTACTGGCAAGTGGTGCTCTACCAAACGTGCCGTCCCGGGATCGATTCCCAGATGTGCTCGCACCCAGACCAAATAAGTCTTTACTCCACGGACAGTAAAATGGTACCAGATCGTGTGGGAGGATAAGAACATTGATCTTGAACATAGGCTGGCCCCTGCAATTCATTCAATAGGCAAATTCAATAAGCCACTACTATTCCGAATGGAAGTGGCATGCGTGCTGCATCTACAAAAAGGAATGATCAACGGCGAAGACTTCATCCTCTTTATGGCTTCAAAAACTTCCGATGAGCCTCATCTCTCATTTTCATGAATCGAAACAAATGCAGTCCTCAGTCCCAATTCCAATCAAGCGAACCCGAATATCAGATCTTTCCCATACTGACTGTGACTTGAATATTCCTTCTAATACCATTTCGACTGAGCGCTCTCGTCTAGGAAGACCAAGCTACTCAATGGAAATCCCCGTCTCGCGATCCGCGATTCCAAACGATTCGCCCCATTGACCTTTAGCCTTGACACACGCGCTCGTAATCACACGTATGCCTGATCGCACCCTAGAGTTTGAGCGGTCTGAACTTGCATTGTGAGCGTCACTCACCTCACCCCCCACTCACGCCCCCCCCGCCTTCCTCCTCATCTTCGAGTAGTACTGAATTCTTACTATCGTGATACTGAATTCTTACTACACATCCGTACTTGAAACCAGATTCGATACAACATTTGACGCAGCTTTGCAGTTCGGCTTTGTGGGGCATTTTATTGGTTCCCATCGATCACTGGCCGTGCCCAAGTACGGACCTGTATATTCCCGTTAAACCGTGCTGCAGCATGATCGTCGTTTGTACTTGGCAAGAGTCTACAGGTCTTACCGAGAGGTGTAATTGAGCTGAGAGGTGTAATTTAACAGGAACCAACCAAAGAAATTACCAAAACTGCGAAATGCCTCTTCTCAGCCGAACAGCGCCCAAGATTTTATCTATTCCCTTGTTCTGATAGAAAATCAGAAGGAAATAAGAATCCTCAAAGCTTTAGTGGTGTGGGGGGGGGTGACTTCGAGAGCAGTGGATGATTCTGGAAGAAAACGAACACAGCTTGTCCCTGCACTTTCGTCTTCATATGTTACTTGAGCCAATAGGTCTTGGCCCAGGCATAATACAATAGCCACCCCAATTGCCAGCATTATCGTAAACGCTGCGCATCCCTAATTGTTTGACCTTGGTTCCTCGTCCCTCGTTCCTATGAGGACAGACCATACGACAAACGGTGACGGCGATCTGGCAATTATACAATTCCCCCAGTTTAAGGCCAAAAAACGATGCCTGACCCATTCTCAATGAAACTCTCCCTCACTTATTTCAATTTTACTATCTTGCCCATCCGTTTCAGAAAACTAGAGCTGTCTTACCATAAGGCTAAAGGTCGCAATAGTCTCAAATGTGACTCAGCCTATGTTATGGCATATGGCACGGCAATCGTACGTCCCTTGACACCCCCACTACAGATGATGACTAAGCATGTTTGCACTGAAAGGTTGCCTATGAAATCACAGCTTCGTTCTGTAAGGATAGTTCTCACCCCCCCCCCAACCTTCCCCTTGCTTATATTACACTGGAATCAGATTAGGTCACCGTTGGGACAACACTATGGGAATCATGACTGTGGGAAGGGACGGAGCAGTATTTGGCGCTGATAAAATTCGTCTTGACAGCTGATTTTCCCGCTTCAGGCGCTCTGTACCCCTCCCTAATGGCCTGACAGCAGAACTCAGGATAAGAGGGCGAATGTGCTGAAGAGTCCTGTTGGCGGGAGCGGTCATCCCGACACCGCT
This sequence comes from Cooperia oncophora, assembly GCA_036418165.1. NCBI lineage: Eukaryota > Metazoa > Nematoda > Chromadorea > Rhabditida > Trichostrongylidae > Cooperia > Cooperia oncophora. The sequence continues at coordinate 12,063 of MU912445.1, forward strand.
ATTCCACCCGTGCCCCTAATATGTCTTGACTGAATTCCAAAAATCGCATGTGTGGACCTCTCCTGATAGAGCACTCGGCTTGGTTCAATTTAGTAGGGGCACAAATGGCACTCAGCGAAGCCTGTTGCTCACTCGACGAATACCTGTGAAATCTTCTAACCAAGTAGCTCACATCCCGCAGCTTCACAATAGATTGCAAGCTTCACCAAAGTGTGACCCGCTACATAACATGCAGTGACAAAAGGAACTGGCGAGAATACGAAGTGCCCCCCCCCCGATGTCGAACAGCGTCGAATACTCCTCGGCCAAGTGAAATAGAAAACCGAACGGGGCTCACTTTTCGTAAGAATTCAATAGACTTTTTTAAATGCATATTTACCAAGTCAATTTCTTTTTACGGCGAATCTTTCTCCATTTCTCGAAAGCGTGAGTGACGAGTACACGCTGCTATTGAAAGTACAGAAGAACTCCGCACGAAACGATGGCGACAAGCACGCTGAGTTACTCCACGGTTTAGTTGACGTGAAGTTTCAAGTGGCGCTCACGTTGTCTTTCCTTTTCTTATCGTCAGTTTACAAAGCCATTAAACAACATTGTTGTTTATAAAGTTATGTAGAACTAAGCCAGGCCAGCAGGACATTTTCTCTGCTACATAATCCCACTTCAAGCTGACATTTCAAGTGTTTAGGTCCCTTATATGCACGAATGCAGAAGCTCTCAAAGACAAGGAACTCGTTTGGACCTACCATTCTTGTCAGTGGTTTCGATCTGAGAGGTGGAAGTGGGCCAAGCGGTATTGCAAAAAGGCTTCAGACATCATCAGGTTCATCATGGAAGAACTTATAATCCACCAGAATTCGAATGTTGATGGCCGGCGAATAAAGCGGGAAACCAAGAGCCAACGAAAGTTAGGTTAAAGTCGAGTTTACTCTGTTTGGGACCAGCTGGCTGATGCAATATTGCAAAAGAAAGAAGCAAATGGATAGAAATAAATCATAGAAAGGATGAAGCTTCTGGCATTAGGCCACTCTGTTGAGGATACGCCATGCCTTCTATTATACTTCCATCCACAATCGTAGTGGCTTCGAGTCAGGATATATTTATCGGGTTATGTGGAACGAGGGTGGCAGTATAGTATCTTCTCTTTCACTGAGCAAGGAGAGCGCCTCAGGAATACGGGGTATTTCTCGATGGCCGCAACTTTTGTCTTTTCTCTCTCTACACATTGCCGGACCGAAATGCTGAGCCACGTTCAGTCACTTCATTATTTTTTATAACAATTTTATTATTAATTCTTTTCCTTTTCAAATGCTCAGAAGCATCTGTCTCTACAAGCAGAGGACGTGTTCTGGCAATATTAAAACCTGAAAAAAAGCTAAACTGATTAAATAAAAAATCGCATCGAGACAAATGTGTGACACACCATATGTGTCACGCTGGAACGTGTTAACAATAGGAGGGAAACGGAGCGGGCAAGCTGCGCAACTCAGCCCCCGCCGCCCCCTTACACGCCCAGCATACCCCTATTTCGAAAGTTACTATCTACCACTTTATCCAATTACTTACCATCTTACCAAATTCCGAAAATGGCTTTCGAGCGAGGGAGAGGGTACACTTATCAGAAATAGTAGTTTTAGTGTAGAGCAGGTAAACAGCGCGCGCAAAATTGAAGACAACATTTGGAAAAGGTTTTCTTGACACGAAGTACATTCTTTCCATTCCAGACTACCAAATAAGATCCCGCTCACAGTGTTCGCACTAGATGCTGGCTTTGAACAGGGTTCAGAATTTTGCAAGCCAGCCGATGGTGAAGTTCCTGTGCACGACGAGACCGGTACCAACTAACGGGCAGAGAAATGGAAGGCGCTGGGATATGCTCGGAACGGTGTCTGACCACTTTGATCTCGGCTCATGCCGCGTTTGAAATGACCGAAGGAAGATATTTTGGTTTTTTTTCAAGCTTTCATGATAATTCGTTGTTAGTTAAGATATGGATGTCCCTTCATACACTCTTTACCCCTGATAAACGACCATATGACGCACAGACAATGTCATGGCCGCCAATTGGTCACGCGAACGCGCCGAACACTTCATTAGCATAATTGGAGATGTCGTTCTGGAAGAAATCGTTTACCCGCGCTAAAATTAAATCCTCCGAAAGACTATCGACCACCTTCACTGTGGCAAAGCGGAAATTCCTTCACATCTTCCGATCAGCATCCTCATATGTTCTGTAAGAAGTAACAGCGGCGCTGTTGGCCTGGGGGGCGAGAGAAGTGGCATTCAACAGACTGCATGGAGGACTTCGCCTGAGCCCAGGGAGGCACGATGCTTTGCGTTAAGCGAGTCAAGCTCTTCGAGCAAAAATAGATTTTCGGGTTTTTCTACGGTACCATCAGTAATAAATGCCCAATCAAAGCGGAAGCGCCGTGATAGCTTTTCTAGCAACAAGACAACTCCATGATGAGAAGTAACAATGGTGCTGTTCGCCTTGGGGGGGGGTGGGGGAAATGAGGGGAGAAATGCATTTAATGAACTGCTCATTTGCTAACTGATGCTACTTCTGACCCAGGATTATCCACCCACATGATTCTCATAGGAAGTTCTTACTGCAAATACACTATGCGCAGAAATACTAAATTATCTGGTGGTTTGCTCAAGCATGAAAAGGAAAGATGCTCCGAGGTTGGGTGAGTCAAGTTCTTTTGGTGAACAGAGGTTTCCCGCTCTTCTTGAGCATGGCCAGTGATAAACGACCCCTCCTCAAGGCGCCGTGACAGCCTTTCCGTTGGCAGGACACTGGACCGCCCGCCCCTCAAATGAAATGCGTGATAAGTGAAGGGAAGCGTCAAAGTCCGCTAAGCCCTTATGCAAACACTCTCAAGAGGAGCGATTTGCACGTGACCATCAATACAAGTGGACAGCTGTCAGGACATCGAAGCATCCTGGCAATATTAGGACAAACGCTAAAAAATTGAAATAATGCTTGAAGCATGAAACATCACGTAACGGCATATGCCCCCCCCCCTTGAACTGTCTTTTGAGCCTTTTACCACCAATCTTCCTGTATACTTTTAACTCACATTATTGCACCCTCCCAGATATTTTACTACCATATTCTGACACAATCAAATATTCTAGAAGCATTCCTTTCTTTTAGCCGATGAATGCGCAAACACTTTCGTTTTCGCTATTCAAATAAGTTCTTCGATCACACTGAGAGCCTCGCAAGGCCAACATCTGCGACGAAAGAGGATTAGGAGATTCCGCTCGTAAATTCGCCGGCAACGGCATCCCACACATGAATTAAGAAAATGAAAGGCTGGGCACGTTCGCCAAACCGCACATATTCCAAGGGCTATCGCAGACGAATACTTACACTAAGCCGACATCTATTAGAGTCGAAAATAAGTAAATAAATAGCAGGTGTCTGATACAGTAATGGTGAAGAGTAGCAATGGTAAAGAAATAGTGAAGGAAAAGAAAAGAGAGAAATTCTCGATAATGCCCCAAACAAGTTATTCTAGCTTTAGAACCGGACGAGCTCACCACCGAAAATTTCGAACTTGCTAGCCTCGGGCCAGCACAGCGACAGCCTTGTGGGGAAGTTTATTTCAGCATATTTTGTTGATTGCAAGGTGCCTTGCTTCAACTCCACACGGAATTGATTAATCAGTTTTATTGGCTTACGTCTCGGCGAGAACGCCTTCTTTGAAGCTTGGAAGGATCGAAGCAGTTTATGACTACCAGACCAAATGTCTCTACTATCCTACCGCTTTAAACACATTTTGCTGATATCGTGCTCCCGTTCTTGTTCGGGATATTAGAACGTGCGCACAAGCTCGCTCAGCTCAACTAGGGTTAGTAGCATTAGTAATTCCGTCGTAGAGGGCATTTCACGTCTCCTAGAGGGTAATGCCGTATTGGACTTCGGGCGCAATTTCGGCACCGAGCTCATTTTTAAATTGCCTAGGTTACCAAATCCGCTAAAAACTGTATATAGGGGTAGTTTAACATCCTGATTACGATATGACATTCACTCTTGCCGCTGGCGCTAATGGATGACACTACGATTATCTGCGCTCTGCTAAGGCTGAGCCCAGGAGGTAATCGTAGTGTCATCTCTTGGCGCCAGCGCCAAGAATGAGTGTCATAATTGTAATCACGATGTTAAATAACCCTTGTGTACATGTTTTCAGCGGGTTTGGTGACTTAGGCAATTTAAAAATGAGCTCGGTGCCGAAATTGCTGGAGTCCAAACGGCATTAGAGCACGTGAGGCCGTCCTACGACACAACAGGATACTGGATCGATGCGGAATTGAAATGCGTCACAAACTAACAGCAGCTCGTCCTCACGTGGGCGTTTCCCTTACAAACACATTCCAACAGGAACAAGTCTTAAGCGCTTGACGCCTATCCCACGCACCTTCAAATGACTAAAGGGGTACCCTTTCTGCGAGTGTGGACTTAATTACCAAATACGGGGAGGAATCTATCTATTCGTGAACTGTACCACTGATCGTTAAAAAACTAAAAATAAAAATCATAAACTAAAAACAGATCGTACAAACTTACACTCTTTTCGTATTCACCGAGTAAATCTTGAAGAGCTTGCCGGAGGTTGTTGCATTCATTCACAATCTTTTGTTTCCGATCCGCTCGAGTATTTCCTGAAGAAAATCAAGATGCACAGAAATCACATTCAACAAAACCGCCAAAAACTAATACCTCCAGCGAGAGAGTGTAAAAGCAGACCCTCATTTGGAAAAAAGCCTCACTCACCCGAATAGGAGGTTTTCAAAAACATTTGTTAAATCTTGGTCTCAGTCAAAACAAAATAAATGAAAATAAAAGGAAACATTCCGGAATCCCACCTGAATCCGCTATCGCAGCTGATCCACTCACGATACGTTCAAGAAGTTCTTCAAGCTCGGGTCGGTGAATGTGGGCTTTGTAGGTTCCTGGTTCAAGGTAAACGCGATTCTAAAAAAAGGAAAAAAAATGTTTTTGTTAATCCCAATACAGAGTCAAAGAGGGGTCTCACTTGGAACTGATCCAGCTCACTAATTAGTTGTCCTAACCGTCCTTGAGATGTGAACGACATATCAGGTTTCTCTCCTAAAGGTTGATGCTAGCTACATATAAATCAAAGAACACGAAAAAAAATGATAACGCGGCTCAGGAATTTGGCCCAGAAAGGCTACTCGTAAAGGACAACAGCCATTTCCAATACTGTACACCCAAGTACCTCTAAGGATAGCGTCAATTGCATTCAAAGCTAACATAGCTTCAGCTTGAGCATAGTCACGATTCTGTCGTGCCTCGTCACTTTCAGGATGACGTACAAAAGCCTGAAAAACATGGCTTTTTAAAACTTCAAGGATTTACAGACTGTAAGTCATCAATACCTTCGATGTAGCAAAAAGTAAAGGACATAACGACTTCAAGTGTCCTTTACAGGCCAGAAGGTCATCCTTCTGATTCGGGTCTCGGAGGTCAGCAATACGTCTTCTGAAGCAAAAGGAATTAGCATAAAATCCACCCAGCAGGATGTTGGAGAGGATGTTCACAAAATGAAAGCATTTGTTAGAGAAATGGAAAAAAATTAGGTAGTGGTTGACATGAACTACGACAAGCATAGGAAGGTTGGAGGAGTTCAGGCTTAGGGAGGAGGGGGGGGGTTGCACATTCGCTACTTTCCATCGTCGTGTATAGCCATCAAGAAGAGGTGAAACTTGTGAAGCCTTGAACTGCTACCAGTAAGATTTTGTAGAGCTTGTCAACTCTAGTAAAGGCTGGTCAACTATTGTAAAGCAGTGAGCACGACGATGATAAGTATCGAAAGTGCAACATGCCTCCTCCAAGCCGAACTGAGCCATATTCACGTAATAAAACTAACACTTACTTTACAGTCTCTTCCACTTCCTCAATCTCGGCAATTAAGAGCTGGTATCGATCAATGACTTCTTGATTTGACGTGGCAGCTCTGACACCATCGAGAAGAGTGCGTACCTTGAATGTGTTATATGGGAGGATAAATGGGCTTTGCTAAGAAAAATTGCTAGTCGTACAAACTGACACACTCAGCCAAGCGATAGAATTCGAAAGATTTTCAACGGACTCTTCTTTGGTGACAAATGCCACTGTGTCATAACACAAACATAAGGGAAGCGAATATAAAACACGTGATCCACGTTGGGAGGTTGCGGACAGAGGGGGTTCAAGATCTGGCCACGGAAACTAGTACATCTTATTCCGATCCAGTGCTGTTAATAAAAATCAAAAGAAAGCAAAATCAAAAGCATGTCCACGTGAAAAGGGAGTTCAGTAAGTCATCGACCCCCATCCTTATATAGCTTCGTCACAAAACTTCTTGCAGTGAGTGATGTGGGGAGCCGGTCAAGACAATGTTAATTCGCAGTTCCGTCGCCCACGGCGATGGATGCGGCGTTTCCCTCGTTTGCATTAGCCTGTGAATCAGGGCACCGGATTCACGCAGGTTTCGAAATCGTGGAATTTTATAGCTTGGTTATACACAGTTTATATTCGCCATCGATGACCTAGAAACGTTGTCAGTTGCCAGCACAATGTCGCCCGCCTCCCAGCAGCGCGGTGACTTGCGACTGTTTTTTTCACATATCCGGGTCTTTCCTTACCCTCATTCTCTAATGAAACCGTACACATGCCAATTGACAGAACCCACCCCCTTCAAATTACTTTACATTTTGGTCAGATGGGCGGTTGGTGGATACAAAGTACACTCTGTATCTCTACGTTGGAGAGCGCGTAGCTGCGCGTATCCATTGAGATCTGAGAGCTACTCCTCTGGTAGGACATCCCCCTTTGGATCAGTTATAATCAATTATGTCCTGTCCCATATAAACAACAGCGCATCTACGCCACGCTCAAGAGAAGCACCCAGCCAAGCCTTTCTCATTTTCGGGATATGGGATGCATGCGGCGTTTATATACTTGAATGAAGGCTTCAGCCCAAAATGTCTTCAACAAAATGAAGGAGTAATCATGAGAGAGCTTCGTTTCATCAGTCGAAAGAAGAACTAGAAGAAACAAGACTGTAAGGAAAAACATTGAAATAGCTTCACTAACCTTGTCTACTCCTTCAATAATCAACGCAACATCTATCGAGTCGGCAAGTATAAGGAAGTGCGCTACGGCCTTGAAAGGATTAAATCTCAATACTTATCAACACCTGGCTAAAGAAGTAAAAATGACTTATATTAGTAAGGTAATCCCCTACCTGCAGTAAGGTCTTTCCTGCATTCACCGCTGATGCACGTCGTTGCGATGATGAACTATCTCGGATGAAATCACGTCCAGCGTATGACATAGACTGCCCTGTAAGTCCAAAAGATAGAGAGTGAACTTAATCCAACTGGTTTCACAATGGAGGAACTTCACGCGGTCACTTGCACCCTGTTGCAACCTCTTTAAGGCACTCTTGATCCGGAAATCCAGATGACTAACTTCAGAAACTAGCCCACTGATAAACAGCGTCACGCGGCCCTACGGAGTCATTAAGCAAACCTTAGCTATGTTCAGATGGTAATTCCATCAAGTTCTACTGATAGACGACCAGGATTTATCACATAGTCTCTTTCACACAGCCTTGCTTTCTGGCTTCACATCTGAGCAGGCTGGCGCTGTTTCGGCCTTGAAGAGACGTTTTACGCTTCACGGTAGTTCCTTTCGCTAGCTCATTTTGACTAGCAATTCGCACATTGGTCAACTACTCTACTTTGGTCTGTAAACTACTGCGGAGCTGCGAAGTTGTTCGAAGGAGCATTTTGGCCGCAGGGGCTTAGGTTTTTACAATGTGGCAAGCTTGCCTCAGTACCATATGGCGCCCCCTCCAAGCCAAACTGCACCGAGAACCCTTTCAGTTTTATACAGCTAGTTATGATTTTTGCTATCACACCATTTCGTTTGCGCCCCCGTGGCTACCTCAAACATCCGGACAGGGGTAAACACCTGGGAGAAACGGTGGAAAGAAGAGAGGGCGTAGATCTCGTTTCTTCATTCTGTTCTGCCAAGCCAGATCCAAGGGACGAGAATGGCAGGATCAAGGAATTCTCACTCCTTTTGATACATACACTTCTCCTTTTGATCGTCTATCTCGAGTGTTGAAGATGCTCGGATGCTCCAAGTAGTAAGCAAGTCTGCCGTCAGCGCGCTAATAACTGTTACAACGGCGCCGCTAGCAGGGCGGATTTAACCTGATAAATCACATTCGGGGAAATGAACGGCAGGAGGAAAAAAATCAATACTTCCAAAAGAAAATGATAGTGATCAAAAAATTCTAAAAATTTGTTATCGAGGGGAAATCGAAAGTAAGGTACATGCTCCGCTATCGTAACTGATGGAGATCTTACAACTAAGCGATGACCTCAACAAAGTGCAAATATGAAAGATGGTAACTCTAGATGGGGAAGCTCTTCAAAGGTCAAAGTTGATTGGTTCTGTCGGCTTCCGCGCACATATAAAAAAGAAAAAGGCAATATTATCAGCACATACCAGTGTCGCGCACATCCACCAAGGCATCAGTGAGGGTTTCAAGAGCGGATCCATGAGCCAATGGACAAGAACGGATGGCGGCATCACCTTGTTCAAGAAACTGTTGAACACTGCGCTCGATGGCAACTACTAAGCTTTCAGCAGTCTGCCCTGGTTGTAAGGGAATGTTTCAGTGATGTTCGTCACCTGAATTGGCTAAATTATCATTACATATTGATTGATAAATACAATTGTTACCACATCATTTCTTAATCATAATAAGATTAAAAAAATACAGAGATTAACTTTCAAATGAACAGAAATGGCTTTGATACTTACGGCAGGACCAGTGCCACAAGTAGCGGTTTGCTCAATAATTTTCTCAGCAGCTTCCTAGCACATACCTTTCATACTATGAAATTCATTTAATAAATGTGATATCTATGTAAACATGACTAGGTGGTACTCCAGCAAGACGGGGGCAGAAGTGGCTAATCTACCCGGAGGCCTCCTCTGGGCCCAAAAATAGATCCTCGTGCCCTGGCTCACAATCGTTTACTCACTCCGTCTTCATCTTTCCCCATAGCGAAAATTTTGTCGCGGATTAAATTGCTTTGAATGCTCTGCACCGGAATGTTCTATCTACTTGGAATAGTCTACCATCTTCTTAATAGCTCTGGCGTTCTACCACATTCCAGCAGTGTTTTTTTAAAGTCCTCTACTTTTCCCCGAGAAAACCGGCGTTAGGAGCGATTGTGGGGTAGGAGAAAGGCGTGTAGTGCACTCGAAAGAGTAAAAACTGAGAGAAAATCAACAACCAGTAACATTGCCCTCGAAGGCCATTAAGAAGGTCCCCTCCCTTGAACGACCAAATACGGCCTCCCTCGCATTGAGGATCCTCACCCTACGACATGCCCTGCTTCCCGGGTGATGTGGTGAAAATCAAAAATGTGCACACTTTGCGATAAACTCTAATGCGACGAATTCTGGGAAAACATATGATGATAATCTTCTCAAGCAAAGCAGATTAAAACGTTGGAATTGATTATTTCTTGGGAAAGCACTATTGAAGTAAGCAGCAGAGCAGGAGAGGGGTGAAGAGAGCATCCACTGGCAAATTTTACTTGAATTAGACACAGCAATTGAATACTATTTAAAGCCTTATAATAACTTTATAATATATGCAGCAGAAAAAATAATAGGATGAGAAGAAACTCACATCGTTAATCAGCTGGAATATGAGATTCTCAACAGTTTTGGTTTTTATCTGATTGAAATTAAAAGACGATTGCGTTGATGCCCGTACGACCATTAATATGCAAACTCAATTATTAACGATGAGTTTGAAAAATAGAAATCGCACGGATACCTGAAAGACGGTAATTCAGAAACAGTGAGCAAACAGGAAGGACAAAACGCGAAGAAAACATCGGACATTCATTTTCGCAACAATTACTGTTGGAAGTAAGCCCGGAAATCCTATATTGTGGTAAGACGGGGGCAAATCCACTATCGCCTTGTAGGGCATTGGAACACACAAACAGCGCGAGGGCAACGCCCACCATGACGAATTTTGGTACGTAAGAACGCGTGGACCCATCTGCACAATCGCGCCGGCGCTACAGTACCCCAGTATTCAACACATTGCCGTTCCTCTGCATTATTGATAGTTCAAAATGGCGTTTATACCAGAGAATATCGAAGGTGTTATGAATCCATCATCGAATTGAATTTCGCACTCTATTACTGAGGCCTACTGAAAGAGTTCAGATAAGAGACGAGAAACTGGAAACCAACGAAGGTAACCAGTCCTTCGTAGGGACCACTGTATTACGGTGTAGTGTAACAAATCCACGTCGCGATGACGCTTGCAAATTGACCGAGAATTTCCTAGCTCTCGACTGACATACTGCAGCAGCTGCGCATCAAGTCCATTGGTGCTAACGTGTTTGGGGGGGGGGCATCACGCGGCGCGCAGTGACTCATCTGCTCTTCTGCCGGCTCCTCTGCGAAATAGAAGTAAATTCATGTTTAAGACATGAATATAAACCGCCCTAGGCTTATATATAGAAGGCAAAACAGTTAACGCTGAAAAGTGCGAAGAAACAATTGTAGGTCGCAAGATTTTTGCCTGAGCCTACAAGGGAAGGAATTCTGGCCTAGATGAACCCATCCTTTGTGTAAAAGTTCAACCAATCCGCAGAATCTAAAAAAGAATCTACTACAGT
>MU912445.1:22912-37389 GCA_036418165.1 Cooperia oncophora
TTCCTATTTGGAGTCCATCTGTTCCCTTTTGACAGGCACCATCTGTGCGCTGTTTCAAACACATTCCCGGCGGATCTTTTTTGCTTTATTCTTATTTGGCTGCTAGTTTCGCGCTTCAACTATGCCGGGAACCATCTATGGGCTGTTTCGAGTACTATCTCGCCGAGGAAGGAGCAGAAGAGCAGATGAGTCATCGCTCGCCGCGAGCCGCGTGGTCCCCCCCCCAAATACGTTAGCACCAGTTCATTTGGTCCTGGTGCGAATGCCGCGTCCGAGACACCGCTCGTAACGCCGCAGCGCGTGGGACGTTTTGCCACTTTGAGAACTTGTGCAAGTCTCTCGCCAACCACAGGCGAGTATGGCAGGTGCTAACGACAAGTAAGGTCAAGCCATCAGAAGTTGCTCTCCTTCTTCCGCGGGCAATATATCACACTGAACGTGTCCAATAAAGTTACTCTGGTTCTCTGGCATCGTGCTGCTCAACTGAATTTCCTAAACCACTCTGTTTCAACAAGTGCTGTTGGGTCAAACAAATTTCTAAACCTATTACTCAGAAAACTTGAAAATTTCCTGAAAAGAAAATTTCCTGTAACGAGACCCTCTAGGCGGCTTAATCTTAATCAGGCGGGCTGGCTTCTTAAAACATTGTAGTTTCAAGTGTTTCAAGATATTCATCAACCACCGCCCCAAGCCTTAGAGCGCATAATGAGTAAGGAGATCCAGAATTGCGGCGTTGAGGTGGCATTCCCCAGCCATTCTCCTGGCTGACTCGGCTTACTGCAGCACGACCATGTCAGAGCTGCTTGGTTCGAATGCCGTGCACAACTACAACGTTTTGAAGCATCTGACCAGAAGCAAACCAACATCACTTGGATTACGTCGTCCCTACCATTAAGTAACTCACATAAGGCACCACTGACAATATTTCCTAACGACGTAGGATATTCACACTCCATATTCCGAAGATGGGGAAGGCGTAGCTGCGGTGAAATCCAGCTGCTTCTGGAAATTGTAATGCCTTTTTCAGCACAAGGCTGAAAGTTGTTTCAAATAAAATTATCCCACGAAAAACGCGTCCTGCTCCTCGAAGTAAGCAATCACGCCCTCTCCATCTCCCGGATATGAAGTGTCCTGGTACTGCATGGGTGTTGTTTATAGTAAAAAAAGGTAGGAACTGGTTTATTAAAGCACAATTAAAATATACACTGACGTCGAACATACAGGAAGAATACCGAAATAATGGCATTTTAACAAGCAATGAAAAAATGAAATGAAAACCTGAGTAGATCACAGACATTCGCTTTTCGAAGCTTCTTTCTGTCGCTTGAAAGCAACAGTCATTACATACAACGAATTAAATTAGTAACAGATTGAAAGGAACAATTTCAGTCATCTAATATACATGGACCATTCCATAAAGAAATACCCAAAAGAGAATATACGTGAATAAACCTCCGACGATGGAATGCGTCACAGAAAGTGTGCGGTCGAGAAAGTATGATCTCCATTCGAAACCTGCCTTTGCTTCCCAAAACAAAGCCTAAATCAATGGGAACAATAAAGAAACAATAACATAAGAATGCCGAGTAATGGGCAAAATTGGCGGGACTCAAACCCAAATCTCACGCTTATCGGGCATGCGCTATCCTTTTTGTAACGACAGCGCACTTGTGATGGCTTTCGCAACGCTATCAGTGAGTCAAACAGCAGTTATCATAGCAAAACAGCTTCAATACAAGTGAAAGAGTAAAAGGATAAAAGGAGGTCCTTGCCGTTGATCATAGCTTTGTGGGATGCGACACGTACTACTTCCACTCAGAATCGCAGTGGCTTATTAAATGCGATGCGGTCTACACATTGACTCCGTGGGGCAGCCAATGTACAAGTCAGTGTCGCCCTCCCAGATAAATCTGGTACCGTTTTACCAACCCCGGAGGGTAAGAAGACTGGCTGGCCTAGGCGGGATTCGATGCCCGGACCATGCGCGTCGTAAGTGTGCCACTTCCCACAGTAGCACCTCCACCTCGCAATGCAAATAGCGGCGCAGTTTGACGGGGGGGGGCATTTTGTACTATCATTGCTTCCCTAGTTCCGGTTTACAAGTCTCACTCTGGCGAAACCTGTGAACTCTTGTGAAGCTGGAGCAAGCTCATCTAGCCATCATGGTAAAACCTGTCAACTCGAGAAGAGGCTGCCTAGATAGGTCGACACGTCGATGGGAAGTAGCGAAAGTGCAAAATGCCCCCCACGTCGTCAAACTGCGCCGCAAATAGCATTACTAGTTACTTTGGGAACAATGGTATCTTATGCTCCCATAGAGTACTTCCACCCGCTTCCAAGAAAAAAGAACGTAAATTATAGGAAACGGAGAAATACACTGACCTGAATGGCTACAGTTATGAAGTAGAAAATGAATCCTGGGATTCCTGTTAGTCCGAGAATACCTTAAATACTGAAACTGATGTCAATTCAGAAGAAAAACTGACGATTCAACAACCATACCTGCAGCCATCCCAGAAGCCGCTGCCTGGCATGTCCTACTATATTCCAGAGAGCTAAAGTTGTTCCTCATAGCAGATTCACTGAAAGGGCCAAGAATTAGGAGGGCTTATAAAAACCCTGCCAACTTGTGAAAAAATGTAAAATCCTGTGGCCGAGGTGACTCAGTAGCACCTTCTGGTATTTGACATGAACTAACGAAAGGGGCTAGCAAAGATGCATAATGCCCCCTCGAAACCCAAAAGCGCCTCGGCTCCTACTGAAGTATACCTGGTTTCTTGAACCTTGTTGGTCGCGACTGTTAGAATTTCAGAGTACTTTGGTGTTTTCAAGAATGTGTTGCTGCTCGACATCATAACCTGCGCCGCTGAAACCAACTTCACACTCAATGTGCTAACGAAAGTTTAGCTGACCGGTAAAAACTTGCAGTTGTGAAAAAGGGGTATTCATAGTGCAGCTGACATTCGCGTGCGATTTCACGTTATCAGAGGAATCCGCCTAACCAAGATTTAATGCAGTAGGTGAAACGGTAAACCCTAATGAACCAGAAATGAGTGAATTCCCAATTTGCGCCGTCAATAACTAACTTCATCAGCTAAGTCTCTCTTCCTCTCAGCACCTTTGGTTTCCTACCTATCCTATATCTATACCCACCTATGATTCAGTGCTGGACGAGGCTTACGTTCTTTTAACGCTTTTTTTCGTTTTTTTTTTTCTGTTTTTTTTTTCGGTCTTCATTCAGAAGTAGCTTGGTTTAAGAAAATTCCACGCGTGAAAGTGGCTTGAAAAACGTTCATATGAGCGGATTCGAACGGAAAAAGCTCCTCTTGATTCACAGAGCAGAAGTTTCTCATGCATCTGTTTCCCGTTTTCTCTTGCGGATAGCAAGCTGATTCCAACTCGATCAAAAATGAGCACCAATAGAAGCGGGCTACGGGTTCCCTCGTAAATATGAGCAATAAAGGAGTTTTAGACGCTGTTCGGATTAGGTGGAGGGGGGAGCACTTTGCACTTTCGCTTAATCCTGTCAACCAACCTGTGAATCCCTGTCAATAGTACAAGTGAACCACTTCTGTCACAAGAACTTACTATTCGCAAGTAGGACCATTTGATTCCCCCGCCAAACAGGTCTGCAGCAAATTTTCTTCAAAAGAGAAAGGTCGATCTATTAAAAACAAGAAAGGGCACTGGTCTACAGGACTCAGTTTCATGATGACAGTTCTCTCAATTGGTTCTTCAAATGATAACTGCTTCCTTTTATTGTATTTGTACTTGCTCCTACTTTACTGCTCTTTTGAACGGGTTGACCCAAACGAACAGATTTGATTCGAACGAATAAAGCAGCTTAAAGAGAGCTCACCACAAAATGCTGAGATAAAAGTGGCGGAATGGGATTCTGCAAGAGAAAAACGTTGTAGTCATTTGACCCTCAGTAACGGGGCTCTTCTGAACAGAAATTCCCCAATGACTGATCATCCCGAAATCTGACCAGTTATTGGTCAGATTCCTTGAGATCTGACCACTAACTGGTCACTTCTCAACAAATCTTCGTTTCCCCGTGTTTCGGTGCAAGACTCGGCTGTGTCGCTGTCAATGAAAATGAAGTATGACTGTTATTTGTAGACCTGAGGGAGCACTTAAAGATCAAAGCGTCGTCGTATAGGTTTAGAATTTTTTTTGCAAAAAAAAAACAAGAAGAACTCTTAAAACTACAAAAGCCGGGATTGCTTTGACTTTATCCCAAAAAGTAACATATTCAATGAAAAACTGCACCTGAATACTTCCAAGCCTTTTTGCTTATCCCTGTTCTTATCGGATGGTTTCGCTTTCGGTGCCATATCCTGAAACAAAATATGCTGGAGTAGCTGCATGTCTCATAAAGAGGAATGGAGAATTTTGATAGAAGAATCGCCTTTGTTCAGCAATTGGAGCAATGATTATGAAGGGTCAACTAGATTAACTTGAAACAATAGCTCTATTTAATGAAGCAACAGAAAATGGAAAACTTGGAACCGAAGCGCGATGAACTCCCAGGCGGAGATGTGAAATAAATTGTGCCGCAATATCCATTGCAGACTCCACAACTCAACGTACGGCAGGGCCTCTAAAAGACCAAAGCCGCTCAAAGAGCCCGAGGCAGAAATGCTAAAAATTCTGAATTGGGTAACCATATAACCAGGCCTAGCTTTCTCTCGAGTGACGTGAAGCTGTTGCTCTACGTCTCGGTAGTATTATCAGCCTGTAAGACCGCGTCCATACATGATTACGTTGCAGAAATGACGAAATTGTAGACAGAAAATGTGTACGTATCGACTTAAAACTGCATTTCTCCCAATTCCGCGGAATTTGCAGAAATGCCGAAATGACGGACAAAGAAGTGGTAGGGATCGATCGCTTAGCCTCACCAGCGGAATCAGGGCACATCGTTGTTGGGGAATCCCCAACGGGGGTCGTATTTGGGCTGAGAAAAATTTATTTTGATAGTTGATTTTTCTCGCTTCACGGACGTTGTAAAAGGGGGGGGGGTCGTACTTGCTCATTGTTGGGAGGGGGGGGTCGTATTTACTTTCTGGCCTTTCTAGGAGTGGTGGTTGACTTTTCGTGATTTTCCTGTTTCATGCGTACTATATACCCTCCCCTCCCTCCCGCTCGACAGCAAAATTTTTGGGAAAAAGTAGGGAAGTTTTCGGGAAAATTTGGAAAAAGTGGCAGGAAGTTGGGAAAAATCTGAGAATTGGTAGAAGGGGGGGGGGAGGGTTGGTTGTATTGTCTCAGGCTTTTTCTGTTTCCACATTTGCTATTTACTCCCCCCCCCCCAAAAAAAGGGGGGTCGTACAGACTCGACTAAAATCCCCATCCAATGATGTGCCCTGAGCGAAATTCCTGCATTTTAGCATTTCTGTACAGTCCACACTTCCGCATTTCTGCGAATTCCGAACTCCGTGTTTTTTGAAATTGATGGACATGTTTTCTCAGACGGAGGGTAAAACAATCAGGTAGAGATTCAGCGACAGGAATGGTCACGAGAATTCCTTAACGTTAGCGAAAAACAGCAACATCATCATTCATTTATTACATATGTAGCAACATGCAACATAGACTCTAATTCATCGGCCAACATAGCTGTTCTTGCAGTCGGTTCTCCTGATACATTTTCCATTGTCGCGAACATACCCACCGACACACTGACAGGCTGGCGGGAAGCAAACATCGAGACAAGGCTGAAATGGATTTGCCTCTGTTGGTCAGGAATATAGTAGATATGATGAAACCCGATACATGCAGTAGTTGGCACGATTGGCACAATAGTTTGGTACTCACTCTAAAGCGGTAACAGTGTTGCTATCTAATGGGGGAAATGGTGAAAAAGCGACGTGAAACGCTCAAAAACATGCAAAAAAGTTTTTTTCTACACTATCCAGAATTAACGGACGAGTTTCCCGTTGGCTTCGCGCCAATAACCGCTACGGTAGATATGGCTGCATGTATGCACTCATATATCCAGCAGCATCGCAGCCGCTTGATATATGTCCCTTCGCCTCATATTTACTTCGCGAATGAAGCAAAACCAGCATCAGGTACGGTCGTCGGTATATTGCAGCTTGATAGGGTTCTATAAGGGTACTTCCCCTGGAAAGGCGCCACGCAGCGCTTGCTCAGAAGCGTTGAATTCCGTACTGCCAGGCGTATCAACCCTACTCGTCTTGTGAATATCGTGCCAACTGCCTTTAAGCAATGATTCAACGAGCAACTATTCTCCTGGTCTATACGTATTCATTACTTTCGCTGTTTCTCCGATTCGTCAGACTGTGAACAATGCCATGCACTGCTTACCGGTGCGTCGCGTGCACATACGCACGTTATGGCGCGGCGGTATCATGGCATGGTGTCAGTCTATTCCCATCACTGGTAACCCCTATCCATAGTGAGAACTAGGGGGGGGAACCTACGTGTGCAGAAACGCTACCACATAACGCACCGAGAACGACTACATTTCTGCTCATTTACTTTAATGGGACAACGTCGCAATCAGTCGGGCCGGTGAAAGGAGGGGTGAGATGAGCCCGCCTACGCCTTCCTTCCTGTACAGTGGTGTGGATTAGTGATCGATAGGGAAAGAACACAACCAGAAGCGGAATCGCCGCGGGTGGACTCATTCTCATTTCTATTGAAGTCGCCCGACTGCTTGCGACGATACTAACTGTAATTGATCAGTGATGGAGGATCAGCTAGCGCAAGCGAGATTCGACCGGGGACTGATTTGGGAGGATCAAAACAGGATTTGTATAGTGGTTGAGGTTACTATTCGTCGCACTGAGCGAGTGGAGGCAAAAGCTACAGCGATTCTTAATGGTGGTAGAGCGCATGGCATAGCCTAGTACCATTGCCTGATGTATTAGGTTGGCTAATAAGTAATGGCCGTTTTTTTCAATTGAAAATTTGTGTTCAATTGAAAAAAACGGCCCCAATGAATGCAAAAGTGAAATGTTTTGCAAGCAAGTTATATATCATCTGATAGGAAACTTCTCGTAGTATAAGAATATCAAAAAAGCTTTGGTTGAGGATATAGTTTTTGTGAATTTTTTAGTCGTTGAAGTTGGAAGTGAAGTCGGCGAAAATTAGCATCTTCGACAACTGCCTCTATTTACTCGAAGTGCTAAAATCGCTTAAGCTGCTCCATACATTTGGAAAAGGTTGAGGCTAGAAGTCTCAGCAAGGGAATCTCAATAGGACGCTTTGGAACTAATTTCAAGAATTTCAAAGTTGGCAACCTTCACCTTGCCAATATTGGGCAGGCTCACGTCTGTTCCACCTGAAATTTCATGCTAATAGTTGAATTAATTGAATTTGATATTCTAATACTACGAGAAGTTTGCTATTAAACGATATTAAGCTTGCTTGCAAAACTTTTCACTTTTGGAACAAATTTTTCAATTGAAAAAAACGGCCATTACTTATTAGCCAGCCCACTGCTAGTGGGCTGGCTAATAACTGCTAGTGGGCTGGCTAATAAGTAATGGCCGTTTTTTTCAATTGAAAAATTTGTTTCAAAAGTGAAAAGTTTTGCAAGCAAGCTTAATATCGTTTAATAGCAAACTTCTCGTAGTATTAGAATATCAAATTCAAATTCAATTAATTCAACTATTAGCATGAAATTTCAGGTGGAACAGACGTGAGCCTGCCCAATATTGGCAAGGTGAAGGTTGCCAACTTTGAAATTCTTGAAATTAGTTCCAAAGCGTCCTATTGAGATTCCCTTGCTGAGACTTCTAGCACAACCTTTTCCAAATGTATGGAGCAGCTTAAGCGATTTTAGCACTTCGAGTAGACGTAAATAGAGGCAGTTGTCGAAGATGCTAATTTTCGCCGACTTCACTTCCAACTTCAACGACTAAAAAATTCACAAAAACTATATCCTCAACCAAAGCTTTTTTGATATTCTTATACTACGAGAAGTTTCCTATCAGATGATATATAACTTGCTTGCAAAACGTTTCACTTTTCGAACAAATTTTTCAATTGAAAAAAACGGCCATTACTTATTAGCCAACCTAATATTATGCTCTCGACGCTGAGCGAAGGTGCATAACACTTCCAAAGAGAAATGAGCTGAGTCATTTTTCTTCAGAACCCAGTGGGGAATTCCGCTTTTATCCCTGCAAGAGGGAGAGCGTGGTAAGGGTGGGAGGGGGCGGCACCAATTAGTGGGAACACCAATCCACACCCCAACACACTCAACCAATGCGCCATGATCATAACTATACTCCTTCTACTACTTCCACTTCCCAAGGGTTCAATTCTCGAGAGCCAGATGAAAAAAAACAAGTGCTGGTAAGCTAGCAATAAAATAAAATAAATCTCTCATTAAGGTCTCATGGGCGAGAGCGGTGTCTAGTCATCCCTTGAAAGAAGCAGTACATACCACAATGGGTCCACAGGTTGGTTCACAAGACGCGCACTGCTTGAACTCTTCATTGGCTCCACATACTGAAAATACGATATTATACTGAAATCACCAATTCGCCAATTCGACGTGGCATTTACACTGTTGTTTCCTAAGTGAATGAGAGAAACCAAGATTTGCGCGACCTACATTGGATTCCGAACAATCTAATACGCTTCTACATTGGCCTAAGGGGCGGCACCAACATAATAGTTAGGCAATAGCTAATTTCTAGTTTTGTGAGCCTTATGGAGCTTTCGTGTCCTCTGCGCACTGCACAGCATCGAAGTTACGGTGCTATACATACAGTCTCGTTCGCTGCGGATACAGCGGCGTGTCAGGAGGCTGGGTTTGGCGCGGCTTTAGCCTGTTCTCCACCACTTGTTGTCGCGTGCGCTCTTCAACAAATGATGGAGAACGGGCTGACGCTGCATCCAAACGTGGCCCAGTGACACGCCTCAGTATTCGAACAAGACGGTAGTTCATTCACTAGTATTGAAGCAACCAAATGTGTCGTCATACTCGATACATCCACGACTGGAGCAGAACGCGGCAGCGCATGGATCTACAAGATCATTTGACTTTTGCCTATGACCACGAGACCTTCTTTCTAAGTGACTACGAGCAGGGGTCTTTGATGTGATCCTCTTTTTCAAAAGACTGGGACTAACCAGTCATCACGCTAAAGACGAGGTCTCCGCTTAAGTACAAATTCTACACCCACTTATGTTGATCCTGGTCCATGACGTGTGTGGGAACGGGCTAGGGAAGGTAGTGATACCCGGGTGCCGTCTCTATACTCGCCGCCGCTGCCCAGCCCGTCGCCCTACCTTGGTCGAACCGGTACTTTGTCTTGCTCCTTGTCCCTTTTGTATCTCTACGCCGGGACTTGCGTGTATTCTTTGGCGAGACATCAAGTGTACGACAGGAGATGCTACACGACCTTGATGGGGAAACGACTCGAGGTATAGAGATTCGCGCACTGAAGGTACCCACCATTCTAACAGCCTCGTTCCCGGCATTCCTGAGCGGAGAAAGGGATCGTCAGAGACCAGCCGCATGGATTGGCACAAGAAGGATTATCGTCTACTACCTAGCCCTCCCCCCCTCCCCCCCGTCATCTAACATATATTGTACTAGGGTGCTTGACACCGAGGAGGGCAACGTAGGCGCCTCCCATTTAACAGAACACTAAAAGACTAGTGTTTGACCTATAAGCGCATCGTGGGATCGGCACTGCAAGTTGCCGTCATTGATAGCCCTAGCTGAGTTGTACATCGGGTGGCCTTCGCTAGACGCATTAAGTCGACGCGCGTCACACGCATTCTGAACGGAACTAGAATGCGTGCCTCATTTCAAAGGGATCAATCAATGGCGGAGCCTTTAGCCGTTTAGTTTAATAAACTTTTCTCACCTGGATCAGGCAAGCATCCCGCTGGCGTCCACATTGCCATTTACACCCCAGTGAGTCCACTACACGCTCACGCTCACACGCGCACCATTAATCTGGATCGGTGCTTTTGTCGCAGGTCGTGTATTGGAGGAGTTATACAGTCTCACTGGTGTTTTACCTACGTAGCAACCGCGTAGAAAAATTGAGAGAAATCTTCTGATACAAAGAGATAAATAGGGAGGATAAAGTATTTCGCCGTTGATAGCAATCCCTTTGTGGGATAGCGGCACGTTATTCTGAGGGAGCTTCCATTCCCAGAATCGTAGTGCTTATTTGAATGCGTATGTGTGTCTATACAATGATTGCCGGTGGCCAGCCCGCATGTACAAGTTAGAATGTTTCAATATCCCTCTCCAACAAATCTCGGTACCAAATTTACCACGATTTCCCGAAGATAAAAGGGCTTGAAGTTGGCCTGGGCGGGTGTTGACCCGGGATTCGAACCCGGACCCACGGCGCCGGGTGGTAAGGCGCGCCCTTGTCACTACAACCACTCCGCTTACCTTTGATCAGTTCAATATTCATTTACTTGAAGAAAAGTTGAGGAGAGAGTTTAGATATAGTGAAGCACGTGGCACCCACGTCTGCCACGCGCGGCATGCCACATCCTGAATGATGGGCTGACAAACCCAGCCGCCCCACTGTGAGCCCATCCAAGCCCTCTATCCCCCTCCTCAAACACCCTACGGTCGACGGATGACCAGTAATCAATTTGGGAGATGGAACACTAGAGTTGACTACCCATCGGTGCCTTCGCATAGACGCATTAAGCCACCACGACTTCTGAATGGAAATAGCTGCCGTCGCCTCATTCCAATGGGATTAATCAACGGTGGAGCCTATAGCCGTTCAGTTTAATAAACTTTTCTCACCTGGATCAGGCAAGCATCGTGGCGTCCCATTGACAATTTTCATCAGTGTAACCCAGTGTTATGCATATTGAATCCTGGATCGGGGCTTGGGCGCAGGTCGTTATTGGAGGAGTGATAGGCTCATCCACTGAAGTTTTTATACGTGAAAGGTAGAAAATTGAAAAGGAAACTTCAAGAAAGAAGCAGACCTGAGTGGGCGCGTCGCAATGAAAGGATTAATCAGCTTTCTACTGTTTATTCGTTCAATGTGATCAAACTACAAAAGATGTCAGCCAGATGAAAGGGCTGGCAAATTCTATAAACTAGTGAAACTGACTTCAGATTTTAAAGAATGCAGGCCTGGGCCTCAGACAGCGCTATCGTTAGTTTTGCAATCTCAAGGCGTTAGGTAGGCAGGAGCACAGGTGCGAACGTGTCGTTTCTCCCTCCCATGATAAGGAGGAATTCACCATGAGCACAATGTCATTATATTGTTGATAGTGGGCATGGCGCATGCCTAGAAGTGGCTCAGTTAATATGGAAACGTTCCGCGATGACGTATGAAAACTCAAAAAAGTTGTGATGGGAGGCTAGCCGCGGTCGCGTGGTGAATAACCTTCGTGCCAGTTTTTGGGGCGGGAGAAAGTTGATGAAGGTAAAGGAGCTATGAGCAAACGCTCAGTTAAAGCCACCTCCGGCTTTTTCCCAGTGCACCGCACTCCAGACATCCCCTCAATGCTCCGCTTTCCCATGAAACAAGCCGATGCTAATCTGCAGTAGCATCCTGAGAGCAGGAGAGGAATGCTCAATAGTCTCATTTCGGCAAGTCGAAAGGGAGATGCTCCATAGTCTATTCCGGAAGTCATAAGGCCTATTAGGAAGAGAATGAAGCGACCGGATGCGATTCAACACGCGGTCTTTTGGCCTTGTTACCCGTACAACTGTCTGAGACCGGAGTGGTCCATTAGGGGCGTTTCCAACGTTCCCTTTGGCATTTTCTCTTTACAGACGAGTCACTTGGCAAGTTGTCTTCCTTATTTCAACACCACTAAATAAGCTCCTCATCGCGGACCGTGCCTTTAATCTTTTCATGTTTCGAGTTTCCTTGTTTTTCTATCCACGAACTACTACTAATCATAGCGATAAGCACAGGTGACCGGCGGCTCAGTTCGGTATTTTCGCTGAGTTGTTGGACTGCAAATGAATGCGCCATGTATGCGACAAGCCTAGCGGTAAAAGCAATCACTCATAGCTCTGTTCGGCTCGAGAAGGGGCGGTATTTTTCCAGTTTGCTAGTTTCCCTTACTAGTTCCACTCTATTTACACGTTTTAGCTGGGTGAGACCTCTAGTCAAGAGTAAACAAAGCTGGTGCTATTGCAGGGCTTCACAAGAACTTACGGGCCTTCACATCGGCAGTGATTGAGAAGAACGACGCAATGTCCCCACCAGGCCAAACTGTGCTCTTCCGGTCATCTGACACGTCTTCTGGTGAGTGTTATTTTCCGATGTCTGTGCAAAATCGCAAAGCTATTTTCCGGGTTATGATGCGAACGTTGTTTGAAATCAGCAAGTAGTCCTGACAGACAGCGAGCAGAAGGATCGCTGTTCACTATTGAGGCACCTAGCTTATAGCAGAAGCCGAGAGCTTCTTTGCAAAACCGCGAGCTTCTTCAAAGCAATCTAACTCACCATAGGTTGATGTTGACGACTTGATATTCGAGCAACGACTTGGATCCACACATTTGCCATACTGTCACCGGAACGGAAAGCCAGGCTGCATCTGACAAGCTGCGGTCCACAGGCATGATTTGGAATGATGGCCTGAAATCAGCCCCCGGACGGGTGTCTCAGAAGTTCATTCACGCTCAAGCTACTGGGCGGAGACGGTTCATAATGAGATGGGCGTAGCTTATCTTATCAAGGATTGGGCGAGAAGAGAGTAGGGAGTTATAACGATAGATCACGGCTCTGCCCATACGGCAACTGTTGGGACTCTCGAAAGACTTCTACTCAACTTAACACCTTGTTTGGGAAATTTTGTGTTGGGAATGTGCGTCAAAATGGCATCTCATGACGAAATCCCTATCAGAGAGATTTTTTCTCGCCCTCTGGTTCACATCTTTGCTTCAGATTTGCTTGCTTTACACAGGGAAATGACCTCCCAAATCGCTGCACAAAGAACTGCGTGAAAAGGTTTTGCGCATCTTGGCAAATCCTTCACCATGAGGTCGTCTTTGGAAGCGGTGCGGCGAATTATATATCAGCTCACCAGGGAGGCTGAAAACGAAAAACCACAAATCAAGCAGCAGGAGCCATGGATGCGCCATTTCTACAATTAATTGAGCCTCAGGGACAAAGGAGGCAATCAGCTACATACAGGGAAAATAAGAAGGTTCCGGGCCGAATGAAGGAACAGAAAACGCAGCGGGAACCGAACGTTGGCGTTTCTTGAGCATCTGAGGCATGATTGAACCTTGAATGGGTCTTTTGGGAAATTGAAGGGGTATTCGTTAGGCGGTGGGCTGTCGTGTCAGAAAAAAACCCAGCATCCCCGCTGGGTAGGCGGTAGTACGTACCGACTTCCCATTCTACCTATCATCTTCCTCAGTTTCCCCAGATTCCCCAGATAGTTGTGGGAGGTCGTCACTAATCGATTCTGCTATCAAAAGCAATTGTTAAACAACGGTGATGCAGCGCCACCAACCAGAGGCGGGGACGACCCCCTTATCCAGCCGCATGACAAGACCCCTCGATGAGATGATTTCAACGACAGTGTTCAGTGCTCGTTGAAACTTGCGCAATGAGTTCCAAATAGGTGTTGCACTCCTTCTTCCGGGAATGTGGGGGAGGGGGGTGGATGTCAAACTTCATCTGAACGTGGCTAAGATTCGTCCTTCCTTTTTGTAATATTTCTGTTTGAGACAATAGTCCACTGAAATAAGCCAGGTGAGATTTAGTCTGTCAGTGGCAACTGCCTCTTTTGTGCCGGACGAAGAAATGATATAATCATCCCATAAAGGCAATATCACACCAACAGCGTAGACGCTGAAGTACGCAGCCACGCCTCCCCCCATCTCCGTTATATGCAGTGTACTTACTTGACAGTAGCTCAGTCAAACTCTTTCTGATAGACTACTTACAATGTTTTGAGGAATGCATGTAGGCTCGCAGTACGACGAACACTCGGAGAAGACCTCGCCAGGTGGACATGCTAAAAACAGTAAAAAAATCAGATCGTTCAGGAATTGCTTGATTTTTTGAGCGAGCTGGCTAGAATACGATTTCATGTCATAAACTCACTTGTATTGTAGCATCTTGCCATTCCATTGAATTCAAAGCACTGGGTGTTGAAACCACAGCGCACAGTCGCACATGGACCTACCGGTGGCTCTGTAACATTACACATCACGGTGATCTCACGCGATTCTTGTATTTCAAAAGGCCCCTCCTCAGTGAAGAACGCACACCATAAAATGCCCATTTGGTGGGGTTTCAACAAGGAGGATGACTCTACCTGCGGCGTTTCCACCACTGATTGCTTTCTTCCTAAATCAGTCACCACTTGGTATAGAAAGGCAGCCGGAGGCGAGCTCATTCCCCCCCCTCTTGACGCCGCCCGTAATACTTTACTAGGACTTAGGGGTAGGGTTTTATTAGGACTTGCGGGAAAGTCCAAATAGCCTTGCGTCTTGACACTACGGCAATTCCACAATTGAGCGCTTCGGACCT
>MU912445.1:37489-49819 GCA_036418165.1 Cooperia oncophora
GAAATGCCAAGAAAAACCTCTTGTTGGGACGTTGCTGACTCTTTGTAATGAACGTTATGATCCCTTGAGAGACAATGTAACATCCATTTCTGGAAGGAGGAGTCTGGAGGCGGAGTGACTGGAAAAAAGGAGGTACCACTGAAGCAATTTTGCACCATACTCCTACACCTTACAACTTTCGGCCGTAAAACTGGCACAAGGTTGTTCACTGCGGACCACACTACCCTCCCTAACGGTCTTCTGCATTTTCATATGTCATCGCGGACCGTTCCTTTAACACCGAATACTTTGCATGGTTAGCATGACTGTGCTTGAAAGTGTGGAAGCAGAATCAACTAGAAAATATACGAAGCACCGGAATCTGCTCCTAGCCTAATGTGCTTATAAGTGTGCTAACGCTAGAAAGCATCGTGCCAAAATGTTCACAAAGTAACCAGGGATTCAGAATTCCCTAAATATTCTTTCAAGTGTCGCGAGTAGTCAAATATATAATATTTAAGAATTGTGGAGTCGATTCGTACACACATAGAAAGACTTTGAATGCCTGAGCCCACCTGTCGGAGCTGTTGGAGACGTCGCCGCTGCCCAAGACAGAATGAAGAATACCTCAATTATTCCGACATTAGAGGGGCTCGCTTGATTCAGCAAGAAGTATACAAGATTTGTACTCCTTGAATCTTCCTCTCAAGCTCATTTTGAAAAAAAAACAATGAAAAACACTGAAACCAGATCAAAATAACAGATTAATATGTATGCGCGAATGGAGTTAAATCAAAAATAGCTAGTGAAACTACAGAAAATAGAAGTATTTAATTTTTAGGTTGTTCTTAACTTTTTTAGTGTTGATTACGATTTCGCTGGTTTACAAAGGTTTACACGTGTCCACGTTGATGTGAACAAGGAAAGTGCCACCCCCTGTGAAGAAGAGCATCACCCTTCACTGAGCTGAGCCGTTCATTCTATAGCGCATAGGAAACATGACAAAATATATGGGACTCTGCAGGGCTTGCCTCTCTCGCCGAACTTTTCTGAAAGATTTCTTTAGAAATGCTGTTGTGCTGTTTGTGCGATTACACTCACCAAAACTGTCGTGAAATCGAGTGGGAACCGATGCATAGCAATGAAAATCGCTGTAACTTCGAATCGTTTATAACAGTAGATCAAGGTCAAGACGTCACCACTACTGGTAATTGGAACGAAGTTTTGAATGGATGTTGAGCAAATTCTTGTGTCGGCGCTGTTTTATATGTCATGAATAAAAAATCCGATTATTCTCAATTCACTAAGTCGGGTGGTCGCTGTGCATGACCAAGGATTCATGGTTATTTCTGTTGTTGTTATTGGAGTTACCAATGACAAGACCAGCTTTTTCCGTTTCTGTGGAGGAATTTCAAAGGCACGATTAGGAATAGAAGTTGAAAATATGGCGTCGGGGGGATGGGGGGGGGTGGCGTGGTCCACGACGAACAACCCTGTCTGGTTTCGCATCAACAAATTGTAAGGGAGGGGCGCTATAGCGCAATATGAGTTCAGTGACGCCTAATTTTTTTCCAGTGCCTCCGCCTCCGAACTCCCCCTTCACGGCCCGCCTTCCAAGTGAAAAAACGAAGCTGCCTGGCGGAAAAAGCAAGGAAATCGTCACTGTGGTCGTTAGAGTGTTATCGAGAGTTCAAGCCGCGCAGATGAGGGCGCATTGCTGGAGATGGAGTTCAGCGGGCACTTACAAACTGGGATCGAAATGGGGGTCTATCTAGGGCAGCTGACATGTTTTTTTTTGCTTTGTTCTTCACTATCGAAGTACTCAGCACCTTATCGTCTATATGCAAACCCCTAACTCGCTATCTGTGATGGCAACTGATTGCGACGGACCTTGCCTTAAGGGAGTTGGGTTAGATGTTCCCGTACTACCGCCTTCAGTTATGTTGCACTGTGCCCGACCAACCTTTGGAAACTTTTATACAGCTCGTACGCTGAGGAGCAAATTAAAGTAACTAAATCAATTCGCCGTTATCTTACAAATTCTGCATTTTGCCAGCTGCATGCGACTGCAAAGCATTTGTAAGAACAAATAAATTCAAAGCGAAAAGTGAGATTCTGACATGACCAGTTACAAAACACCAATGACTTGATGCCAATGGCAAGGTAAAAAAATTATGGTGGGCAACACGCTCTCATATGAAACTCCGAGGAGTGAAAAATGTCTGACTGCGCATGTATGTCACGCAGTCCATAATGTTCCTAGTTGTCAGTTCAGGTTCTCGCGAAAGCAGGCTCTCTACCCGGAGACAAGCAAAAAGTATAGAAAAACACGTTAGGGGATTGAGAGAGTAAGGGCAGGAGAAATTCTGCATATATTGAAATTAGCTAGCAGCATCATTCATATTATTGCACATTCTGGTGAAACATTAAATTCTCTAGATCATCCGCCAACAAAGCTGTTCCTGCAGTCGGATCTCATGATACACTTTCCATTGTCACGAACGTAACCATCGACACATCGACAGGCTGGCGTTAAGCAGATGGGAACACAGGGCTGAAAAGACTACGCTTTAGTTGTTTAGGAGGAATAGAGTAGATAGTGATCAATCCAGTGCTTATCGGAGCGTCAGGTGGAGGCGTCTCAACGTACATAGCTTTGGGCGCGGCGCCAACCTATTTCCATCAATGGCAGCCCGCCTTACATTGAAAACCACTGCTTGAAACAAGCTGGCACCGCGCCAAACGCATGTACTTACGCAGGAACGCTACACATGCGTATCGATAGCGACTACATCTCTGCCCATTAACTGCAGCAGTTTCTTTCTTCATTGGTTAACTGAGAGAGCTTACTTTCACCTTGGAGCGCAGCTACTGAACGCATAAATCAGTAAATAAACAAATAAATAAGCACTGAGGACGACGTAAATAGCAAGTACTTCTTCCAACCGATGAAATAATATCAGTCTGTGGCTATCAGTGGGTTGATTTCTCCGGATCTATCACCACGTGGGCTTACAATTACATGGAAGATTGAGGACTAGATATGTAAAAATAATAACTGAATAGATTTTCGTCAAAGCTGTGTTTCATAGTTTGCACTCGGGAGGAATCGGTTTTTGTTGCAAGGGAATCGACAGAAGAGTATATCGTAACTTGGGCGATATCCAGCCAGTTAGACTTTGCCCTCATTTGCTGGAAGGGGGGTTCATATTTGAAATGTGTTCAGTGTAATTGTATTTGACAGCGATATTTCGTAGGAGAAACTTTGAGTAAGGGCAGGGGGGTGGGGGTGTTGCGAAAGTTTCCGAAGAACTCTGAATTGCGCCCAGAAGCGACGTTTTGGCTGCTTGCCGGCGGAAAAGAAAAGTGTAGATTTCGATCTGGTCGGTAGCTAGAGATCTGGGGAGCCGGTGATCTGGAAGAATTGGCGTTTTAGGAGAGCTGGCGAGCCAAAGACGGATATATGTATCGATCGGCGCCGCATCCCTTGTTTTGAGAAGAGAGCGAGAGGGGGGCAGAAAGAGAGAGAGAGAGGAGAGCAGAGAGAGAGAGGAAAAGAAGAGAGCGCGAAAAGTTCCAGAACCGTGTTAGGCGCCATGAAATTACAAAGGGCATCGAAAAGATAAAATTGTCTGCTCGCCAGATTCGCTTCAAAATAAAAAGGAGGAACTCCGCCATTTTCAAGGGAAAGAGTGCGAGAAGGGCTGGATTCAACGCCATTTTTTCTAGCAACTCTTGCCTGGTTCAGAATGGCATCACACACTTGGAAAGGCTGCTCTGGCTGCGCTCCGATTCACCTTCAACACCCCCGAACCAGTGCGTCGCAAGGGGGGGGGGGGCTATACTCCTACTATTTATTCCGCCACTAATCAACCGGATTCAAAGCTTCAAGCCAGATGAAAAGGTCTAATGTTTTCATTTGTTGCACCAACAATTTGAGAATGATTGTTTCTCGTCTATGAGCGGGAACAGCTCAACATCTTTTGGAGAAGGCAGCACATACCACAGCGGGTCCACAGGTCGGTTCACAAGACGGGCATCGAATGAACTCTTCATTGGCTCCACATGCTGAAAATACATTAGTACACTGGAATCACCAACTCTATGTGTTACTCCCACGAATGTAATGAGCCAATATTCGTGCAGCTTGAACAAACGCACATCCACTTCACGAAGCTGCTGACAAGCTTGCCGATCCATTCTTTGTGCCATTGTCCCATGCACAAGAAGAATGGATTGGCATGCTGATGTCTAACTTAAACGCCTTGGGGCAATGGAGAGCAGATCGGTAATGAGGCCTAAAGAGTAGCTGATGGCTGAGTTGCAGTTTGAGACTTCGCCTGCATAATCTCCAAAGTCCTGTACAGGCATTGAAATTCACGGCGAAATATGTCCTGGGTGGTGGAACAAGAAGGCATGAGAAGGCGCTGATAAGAAATGCGTTTTTGTGATTTGTTAAGACACATAATTGCAGGGGGAGCCGGCTAGGCAGAGCTCCGAACGCGCAATGCGTGTCGGACAACCACCGTCCAGCCCCATTCCCCTGCACTCAACCGGGAAAACGTTTGCAACGAACAGCGCTACGCTCGCCCACATGGCTAATGGCCGTGAGGGCGTTTAGTTTGCCTTTGATTTGCGGACAACCTAAAACCGTGAGTCTCCTGTATTGGGCCATAGGAAAGCCCGTTGTGGGGCTATTATGCAATGGCAAATAATCTGATTGTTTTCTGAACTCTATAGAGTCTAGGTCGTGATACAATAATACTTTAACTCACTGGTATTGAAACAGCCAAACGTGTCGTTATACTCGATACATTCACCAGTGGCACAGAGTGCGGCAGCACACGGACCTGAAAAACCTTCCGTCTACTGCTGGTTGCCACGAAAATTTATTTTATAGTAATTGATGAGGGTATGTAATTATTCTAGTCCTTTCAGTGAATGGAGCTAATCAATCAACCACGCAAGAAGGAGGTTCTCGTCAACCAACCTGAGCGTGATTCGATACCGGACGCGACCCCCCATGAACCTATCTATTGAGGAAACATTTTTGGATATCCCCTGAATTTTTTACACATTGAGGTTTTCCGTCAATATCTTCACAATGGGTTCCGTCGGCGCAAAGCATCAAAGTCGTGGCACAGTTGACCGGTCGTGACTTTTGTTGAGAAGGGAGCCTGCTCCCTGCTGGAAACCTTTTTGAAAGCAGCAGGAGCGCTCAGTCTGTCGAAAGCGTCCCTGGGACCACCTTGCTCTCCCCACTGATCTATCCTCTCTTGTCAAAAGGCAAGGCACCAGCGAGGATTGCGGATGGTCTGAGGGACTCCACTTTCCTTTCTCCTTTGCGTTCTTATTCCGCTTATTATTTAACAATGTATTAACATTTAGAAACACAACCCATATTGATTGCATGGGCATGGGGACCCCTCTATTGTGCCTTGGTTATTAGTGCGTCCCTCCTCTAATGGTAAGAGATGGGCTCGCCACTAACAATAAGGAAGGCACAATGGTTTACTGTCTCGACCCGCACAATGGTTTACTGTCTGCGCCCATGTCTTCACTTATACGCTCAGCACGGAATTTCATTAACGTGCTATTGAACTATTCTCACCTGTGTCCGACACGCATTGTGGCGTCCCGTTGACAACTTCACAGTGGAAACCAAAGCCGCACGAAATTGCGGCCGGTCCTTCGCATCTCGCTGAAGGCGGAGTCACAGGCTCATCCACTAAATTGCTCATGGCGTGTGAGGTAGGCAATTAAGACGAGATTTGATATTAAGAGAATAATAGTTATTTCCGGATACCGTAGTTTTGGGTGGTCGTCGGTATCGGCCGCCTGTTCGAGCAGGAGTTGGGATCAATGCACCGTCCACCTTCACGTACAAATCCATTCTTACACTGGCACTTTGGTGGTAAGCACACGCGATTGAGAGTTGAAGTTTTGTTTATGTGAGGAACATTTCCGAGTAGGCTATCAGTCGTCCCACTGAAACCTTTTACTGAACCCATGGTTCTAGCCCCGTCTAGTCGGATGGGCGAACATAGATGAAGTCAGTGAAAACTCAAAACCCCTTTAGCTGCTTTCTGATACGGTCAAAGTTGGAGGCAGGCATAGCCCACTCTAACTGTATGGACAAAATCGGGGGTGCTGTCGCCGTTTCCTCATTGGAAAGCCTCTTTCCTTTCCCATCTCACGAAGTGAGGTGCATCAAACGGGGTGGCAATCCTGGCTTTGAGTCAGCTCACAAGGTGAACGTGGGCTAGACGTTTGACTGATTATGCATGAAAAATTATCGCTCACCCGTCCCATAGGAACACAGGTCCGCTCACAGTCCGATGCGCATATATTGAACTCCTCATTGATAGGACAAACTGCAAATAAACATAGGTACATAACTGTAAGTGAAAATTACACCGCTTATTAAATCACTTATTAACTACGGATTTGCTAGCATCTTTTCTGTAAATGTCCACTAGCTCGAAGTCATTGACGCAAGTCTTGTGCTAATGGGGAAAAAATTTACAAAATACGCCCCCTCATTTTCTCTTCTAGTACAAGCCCCCTCACCATTCCCACCCTACGCACCATCTTCTCCCAACACTTTTCCAATTTCTCACAGCTTTTTTTCCTGAAAACGAAAAGGGTGGGAGTAGATGGGACACACGAAACTGGGAAAACTGAGAAAAGCCAACAACCCAAGTCTTCTCTCTCGGAAAGAAACAAGACCCCCTCTCTCTCTGAGCCCCAACCTACGATGTGCCCTGCGTGATATACCTTTGCTGGATCTATAACGTTAGATAGCCTACCTGGATCGGGAGCACATGTAATACCAGTTGGTGTATCTTCACAATGATGTCCAGCAATGCATCTTACTCGGACTTGAGCGCATCGTGGGATTGGCACTGCAAGTTGCCGTCACTGATAACCGTAACTGAGAGAGACTTATTACTTATTTATTTATTTAGGATGAGATTTATTATTCATTATTGAGGAGCAATCCGAGGCGGAGTTTGTGTAGTGGCAAGTGGCACGCTTGCCACGCTCTCGATCCCGTAGTCGATTCCCCGAACCGGCTCCCGCCCAGTCCAAGTTAGTCCTCTACCCTCCTGGGACGGTGAATCGATAGCAGAGTCGTCTAGGAAGACAGGGGCACTGATTCGTTTATTGGTTGGCTCCCCCAAGTCATTGAACATGATAGTCGCAGTCAAAATGTCACTACGACTGGGAATGGAAAAAAAACGCTTGAGACATCCCACAAAAGACCAGGTCATCTTTCTTTATTTTGATAAATTATTTTCACCTGCATCCGGCACGCATTGCGGCCTTCCATTGACAATCTCACAGTGGTTACCAGTGACGCACAAAATTCGAATCGGTGCTTGGTCGCAACTTGTTAAAGGCGGAGTCACAGGCTCGTCCACTGAAGTGTTATTACGTACAAGGTAGAGAATCGAAAAAGGATGCGAAATTCTGAAAAAGAAGCAGAATGCATCCAAAATTGGGATTGATCAGTGGCGAAAGCTCCATCCTTATACTTTGGAGGCAGTGTGCGCGATGGCTGAGGGCGGGCGGTTACTGCCAACGTCATCGGTGGAATGGCTGAGTGAGGTGTGGCCGAACGCCCTCTTCTGCGGATAGCATGAGGCCAGTCCTTCCAAAGGCAAACTGTCACTTACCTTCGAGAAAAAGTGGCACAACAGTGGCTGCGGAAACATTCTCCCTACACGCGGTAAGGACCAGGATCCACGGAGGTGAGTGTACGGTTTGTCCTTTTCGCTAATCTCGCGCTAAGCGCTAATTTCCTGCCTTTCACCTTGGTCTCTCGCATACATGACGTTCTATTACCTCTATGATCTCACACTGTTCTCGCATTATACAAGGCTCATCCTACCTGGAGAACCCTTCCCTGGGAAGCGCCCATCTCTTGGCTTGCCACACGCTTCGATGCTCTGATTAAGGGAGCCATCGTACTCTATCTATAAGCGCCCTGGATATTCGCAAGAGGACCATGCGGAGAGGTTCAAAGAGATGTATGACTTGACACACCGCTCAGAAACGTTTAGAACCTGGTGCGGATGCCGCGCACGCGACGCCATTAACAACGCCTTGTTCACAACACCCTTCTAGCATCGTGGAACCAGCAGCCCCATATTCAAAACACTCATAATTATAGTAGGCTACTATTCTCGACAGCAATCAAACCGAATACTTTGCATGGTTACCATGACCTATGCTTGTGAAGTATGGTGGCAGAATTGACCGGAGAATATAAATGCAAAGTCGGCTCGGTGGGGGTTTTGAAAATGCCCCTCCCAAGCCGAAAAGCGCGAAAAATTTGAATACCTGCACGTGCTAGTATCCGTATGTGCTTATAAATATACTAATTGCTAAAAGGCTCCTAAAAATAATCACTGTATTATCGAAATCGGTAATGGTTTCTCCAATAGTGTTGATTGCCTCGAAAACTAATCTATGTTCAAAACAGTGGAATTGTTTTGAAACACATATAGAAAGTCTTTAAATGCTAGCACTCACCTGTCGGAGCTGTCGGAGACTTCGCCGCTGCCCAAGACAGAATGGAGATTACCTTGAATATTTCGGCATTGTTGTTAAAGATGACTGAGTGAGGACATATATGGTAGATTTCTGACGTTTCTCTCTTGATAGATTAATTCAAACAAAATAAATGACAACAAAATGAGAAACGCAAACTGACCCAGATTAGCAATCTAATGTGTATGTGTCGAAATAGCAACCTAATGTGTATGTGCGAATAGAAACAAAACAAAAATAACAAGCAGAAATCGAATAAAAATTAAAATCGTGAGTCTGTTCGACTATTCTCTTTTCTGTTGTGTTTCCGTTACTTTGAGCGAAGAAGATGAACGCTCAAGCCGAACAGCACCATTCCGCATTGCTCCCTCCACCAGCGCATAGTGCATAGAAAAAGTGACTAACTAACTGGTAATCAGCGGAAGCATTGATTCTTTCTCCGAGCCACTTCAAAGCTTTCTTCTTCAAAGAATGTTTTTAGTGCGATTACACTCACCAAAACTGTCGTGAAATCGAGTGGGAACCGATGCATAGCAATGAAAATCGCTGTAACTTCGAATCGTTTATAACACTAGATCAAGGTCAAGACGTCACCACTACTGGTAATTGGAACGAAGTTTTAACGGATGTTGAACAAAACCTTTTGTTCGCGCTGCTTTGTTTATCATGAAAAAAATCCGATTATTTTCAATTCACTGAGTCGGGTGATCTCCGTACTTGGCCAAAAATTCATGGTTATTTTTGTTATTGTTATTCGAACTCTCATTGGCAAGAGCAACTTTTATTTCGTTTCTGGGCAGGAATTTTAAGGCAGTTGGGTGGACTACATTTCCGTACCCGACGTCTTCAGTGAATATGACACGTGCACCAACTTTGAAACTTTATTAACTCGAAAACAGAGGTACAAAAGAGTACAGAAATCGATCGCGACGAATATCCACGAATATTTCAATCATATTCCTGCACAACATTTGCAAACCAGTCAACTAACCGTTTCAGTAATCGCGAATCTGATGGACTATGGGAAGTAAATTGTAAACAATCAAATTCAAAGCGAAAAGTGAAATTTCGACATGACCAGTTACAAAACACCGATTACTTTGTGGTAATTAAGGGGAAAAATTATCATGGGTCATGCGAAGTACGAACGCGCCTCATACGAAACGCTGAGAACATTAAAATTTCTGACTGCGCATGTATGTCACGCACTCTGTCATGTCCTAGTTGCCAGTTCTGGTTTCTGCGAAAGCAGGCCATCTGTCTGGAGACAAGCAGAAAGCAAGAAAGAGGTAGGGATTTGAGCATAGGTGTGGGCAGGACAATTTCCTGATATTATTCAAAATTATTGAATAGCTACTGTTAAATGGGTCTTTAGAATTATCCGCCAACGTTAGGTGTTTCCTGGCATTCCGATCTCTCGATACATTTCCGTTGTCACGAACGTAGCCATTGACACACCGACAGGCTGGCGTTAAGCAAAGCGGGACGCAAGGCTAAAAAGGCTATGCTTCAGTTGGTTAGGAGGAATTCGTGTGATAATCTCCAAGTTCTCCCTTCTTGTAACCTCGGCATGATGTCGAATGTTTAGTTATTTCTGCCAAACGAGGTTTTTAGATAGAACCGTTTTATTGGCCCGACGTTTCGACCTTCTCGTCTTCTTCAGAGGCCTGAAAATGGCTCGAAGCTTTCAATTTGTCACCTACCCGATCAAGCGCCTCCCCCACTCTAGCGTTTCGACTCCGTGTTGTGAAAACCCATCGAAGAAGCGCCAGCAATAACGTCTAAAGTGAGACTCATTCGCTCTTACTTACATTACTGACACATAGCGTGAGCTAGGCTCCGCACGGTGGAACCTCGGTGAGTTGAGCGCGGTTATTGCTGGGTTCTTCGGGGGTTTCGGAACACGACGTCGGAAACGCTAGAGTGGGGAGGCGCTTGATCGGGTAGGTGACAAATTGAAAGCTTCGAGCCATTTTCAGGCCTCTGAAGAAGACGAGAAGGTCGAAACGTCGGGCCAATAAAACGGTTCTATCTAAAAACCTCGTTTGGCAGAAATAACTAAACATTCCGACAGTGTGGATAATGATTAAAACAACGGTGCACACATAGTGTTTTTTTTGTTTTTTTTTTTCGGGTTGGGCGTCTCATACATACGTCTGCGCAGCTGCGCCAGCTCACTCACATCAACGGGAGGCCCCCCCCCCCCTCCCCACCCGTGGTGGGACAAGCTGGAATTGCGCCATCAACGTACAAGTACCGACTGGCATTTCTTTCTCATTACTATAACAGTTTAGTATACTACATGGGCGCTGTGGTGCGTAAAGGGCACATCGTACAATGGGGATCTCCCGCGAGTAGGTCGTATTTGATCGTTGGAGGGAAGAGCTCGTATTTGACTAGAATGTTTTCCGGTTTTCGTCTCTCTCGGTTTTTTCGCAATTTCCCATAGGCAACGATTGGAGCTGGTCGCTAGAGTCTTGGGGAGTAGTCTCGAGAGATTTGGTCATTCGGGAGAATCCTTGCATAGGGAGGATGCGTGCCAGATGTGAGCTCGGTATCGATCGGTGCGGGTCGTTAGTGGTTTGAGAGAGAGCAGGGAAATATGGAGGTCCCGGCTGTTCTGATTAGATTCGGCGTCCGGAACAGTAACGTTGGTAGTGGGCGAAAGCAGCGACTTCAGGATGCTACGATGCCTTATCACACCATCTGAAACCCTCCTTTTCTTTCATTTCTTTGCTCTCTCGAAACAAGCGAACTACCACCGATCAATACCTACTCGCTCCTTTTCGCGCATGCTCCCGAGTTGCAAAGTCTGAACGCTGCCTAATACCAATTACTCAAGGTATACATGGGGTTGAAAAAAGACGCTTTTCTTCCTCTGCTCAGAGCCATAAGTATACTTCTTTGAATTCTGACTGGACATTCTCGCCACCAAATTCAACAGCGATGAAGACGAAGCACATTGCACACGATCACGATACTCCGCCACAGCCTTCTGGACGAACGCCATCGAGAGATTCTGCCACGCGACCGTGATTCGGTGCCTGAGTTCAGCGAGGTCGTTGATTTCTCCGCCACTGTAGACCACCCTGTTGAGCTCCTCCCGAACCCGGTAATCGAGGGGGTTTAGGTCAGGTGACACACTTGGATTTCCGTCTTCTTCAGGTACTCAACGCCCTTCCATTCCAAGGGCGAGAGTTTTTCCAACGCCCTTTGATTCCATGTGGTGTCACCCAATCCTGTAGCAGTACAAAGTTTCCAAGAAGGTACGGGCGACGACATGTGGGGAGGATATTCTTCTCGAGCTGCTCGATGTAACCGTCCAGCGCTCACTTTCAGTCCGGTCCACGAAGAAAATATCGGTCTCCCCTTCCGGTACTTCCGGTCCATACCATCAACCCGCGCCTTGGCGACTGCGTGATGATGTCCTAGACCGTAGCGACGTTGTCGGAGCTGCTCGATGTTGGAGGTCTTCCAGATCAAGAGTGCCGGTCTCCAGGTCCATGGGTGACTCCATACAAGAAGTTTCGCAGCTGTTTGGAGGTGACGTGAATTCCATAGGCCTTCTCCAGTCAGGCTGCGACTGGAGATGACTTCATATTTTGGTGTACATGAAGGTGATGGGCGAGAGCCTGCTCCTGCTTATCGAGAAACATCTGCCCTGGTACTGGTACTCGTATCCAGATCCTCTGTCTGGCCTGCATAAGGTTTACTGATGACTTGGACAAAGTATCTTTTTTTACCCCCTTCCCCCCCCCTTCTCTGAATAACTGGTTAAGTTTGCCTAACGGTGTA
>MU912446.1:0-18579 GCA_036418165.1 Cooperia oncophora
GGACTGCGTTCATACATCGCGTCAGCGTTCTGAACGTGCGGGAGCGCTTCGAGCGACTTCGGAAACTCAGGTACTGGTCTAGCGAACGCCAGCATCTCGAGGGACTAAGAAAGTGTAGGTATCGACCTGCGAAGTCGGCGAGAACCAGAGTACAGCAGCGTTTTCGCGGGCCTTTTCGAATTAGAGTGAACTGCCCGCGAAAACGCTAGCGGACGCTGGCTTTCGCTAGATCGCTATCTATACTTTCCTAGTCGCTGCCGCAAAGCATGAACGCAGCTTGAGCGCACCGTTATTATCTGGCTGAGAGAACTCGGCGAAGGTTCCAGGCATCGAACTGTAGCTGTAACAGTATCCTAAAGGGCATATCTGGGTCTTCCGAGTTTTCTGTCCTTTTGGAATGAACATTTCGTAGCCTCGTTTCTCACAAAACTTTTTCGCCGGTCTTAGAATTAGATGAATTCTGTCCGAGTCCTTATTCTCTGAATCACTGCCATTTGGAACTTTACCTGAGTCTTTCAGAGAATCACTCTAAATCGCTAAGAAATGACTGCTGTTAGTTACACTATCGAGCCGATCGAAGGCCGTGCTGCCATTCAAAGAAACTTCGTGAAGCTTCCCGAACGCGCTTCAAACTATTCAAATCGGCATGTCACCCTCAACGAGCGGTTTTCGATCATTGGTGAGTCAAACTGTCACAGAATAGTTTCTTTCAAGTCTTCCATTACGTATGTAATCAGTTCCCTTGTACAGAACGTGGTTACTACCTCAAGCCCGCGGAGCTGCACCACCAACCGTCGAAACCACCACGAGTCAGACTCGTGCCGACAAGCACCACTCCTCTCGAGGATATAATGGCTGCTTGCCAAGCAAAAACGGAAAGAAGACAATTGGATGCACAGCGTAAAAAGGCAAAAGTGAGCTATCGCTGCCCGAACTCATGGTTTCCATTATAAAGTGCATTCATACATCGTGACCTGACCGCCTGATCGGATTGCTCGAGTTCGATCGTTTAGATCGCGAAGTATGAACGCGCAACTAGCCGTTTCAATTTTTTGGTTAAGTAAAGTAAGTGCGAAATATTGTTCCAGAGCCAACAATCTTCCCCCTGTGTCAGTCCACCACGATCAATAGATTCCGTTTCTCCCTGAAGTCGATGGTTACCTACACGTCGCTTTTTCACTTACACCTTCAATTATCTCGTCAGCTCCATCGTTTTCAAAATTTTCACGTTTATAACTGATTTAAGCTCTCCTTCTAATCAATGTTTTACGGACCATTACCGTTTCCTTGCTTTGCTTACCATGACATTAACGCTGTACACTTCATTACACGTGCAATAAACGTTCACAATGTGGCTTCCATCCTTTGTAGCAAAACGAACGGCATTTAGAATGCGTTTGGAAGGGCATCTAGAAGTTACTGAGAGGGCACATAATTCATGCCATAATATCCTACACCCTACCCGTGAAAATCCATGGAAACCAGGACATTATGGTCACTGGTCATTCACTAATATATTAGATTTCCCTTTGAAGAAACATTACGGGCGGCCATACGTGAGAGGGTGCAGACATAGAGGGCGTCCAGCTGTCCGTGTGGCGTGAATGTGCTGCGCGTATTGCTCGGCTGCCTGACAGGTGGACCGTTTCCGTGCATACCATTGGCGGGTGTGTTTTGATCGTTTAGGGAAAACGAAAACTAAAGAAATCGATCGAGCATCTTGAAAGAAACGCCATCGTTTTGAGCGTTGCGAGCGGATCACGTTGGGTGAAACGGGTCATGTGACGAACGCGTGCGTCACCCCGCTTGCAAAGCCTCTTCAGTTGCGCTCGTTGTGACTCAGCGCTATACACCAACAGGGGAGACATACTGCGCAATACTCGCACCACATTCACGCAACGGTAGCAACTACCCGTGAGAGGGCGCAGTTGGACAGACGTGTAACTGTTCGTATGGCGTAACTGTGCTGTGCGTATTGCGTGTTGCGTGGTGAATAGCAGGTAGGACAAAATGGACATCAAATAACCACGGTTACCTCGCGCAAGAGAAGAACTCACTCCTCTAGCAACTGTATAGCGAGTTTTAAAAAATCTTTTGACACTTCGCTGTTTTCAACAAAACCTCCAGAAACAATGAACTGTCACCACCACCCTTTACTTGAGACATAACCATAGAAACGTACCAACCTAGCGTTAGAGGATGAACGGGTTCTTGTTAGCGGCCGTGACTGGCTTCTTGATAGAGCGCAATGTCGTGAAAACGCCGAGACTTTTGCCAAACTTCTTACCGTACCACACTAAAACAAAATATGTGGTGGTGGTGACAGACTGTACACGTAATTGAGAAAACTTCTAAGAAAAGAAAAGATTTTATTGCATAGAGTTTAACTAGTCATTCAATTACTACCGGTTGAGAAGGAAAACAGCGAAGAGAAGTTAGTAACCGTAAGTGAAAGGAATAAAAGTTGAAAAGAACTCAGAAATGAAAGGACGAAGGCAAAGTAGTAGCCAAAGAGTAACATTACACCGTGCCTCCCATATTTACACGACTAATCTAACCAATGACTTCAATAATCCAGCGAAAATACCAGTGTTTCATCACATGATATGCCAAAAATGGTCTATATTTCTTCATAAGTAAAGTTTCTAATGCTATTCAGAATAAATGTGTAGAAAGGTATGTAATGACAAGAAAGTAGAAGAATCATCGAAGGCGATTAATACGGAGGCAGCGATTCTTCCCACCTAGGAGTTCGTCCTTGATTGTGATCGGCCGGATTACTCGATAGTACACTCCACCGCAGTACTGGAACGCTAGCAGGTTCTGCTCCTTGTCGTCTGAAAGTGTTTAAACCTTCAGTCCGTGGAACGCCAGAACGATCTTGATAACGTAAATGTTCCCTGAACACCGATTTTTATCTTTTGAGGAACCCTACAAACAGCAAAAACTTGTTCATCATTGTCGGCGAAAAGTCGTCCACTAAGGACTGATTCTGCAGGAATGTCAACTAAGGACGTGAGGTTGTCATAGTCATTCAAAATAGGACCTCAGCTGTTCTTGAAGCTGCAAAAGGGACGCAAAACGTAACAACAAAGGGGAAAGGGACTAGACAAGCGTTATGGTCCCGCGCCGTCGCGCGACGTATCGTGCGGCGATGGGCAGCACATTCTCGATGAGCATCAGCTTGTCGATGGAAGCAGCGAAACTCAGGGTCCCTTTAACATTTGAATCCAGGAAGAATTAGGCAAGACAATTCGTCTCGCGGGCGCAGCGTAGCTCGCCATGCCCACCAGCACGACTGTCTTGTTACACACCTTCTGCAAAGCAGCTCTGTGAGCGAATCAAGAAGCTGTGATCCCTGATCCGATGGTCAGACTTTTTCGCTGAACTTGAAGCTGAGGTTTATCGTGCCTCTCAGGTACAGAAGGCTCTAGCGGGAAGCATTCTCAACTGATAAACACAGACTTAGGCTGCGGTCTTATTCTGAGAAAGTGTCGTGGGAGAATGTGCGCCGAAATAAATGCGGTGAATGACTATCGATCAGCGCGGACACCGTTCTACGAGAAAACTCGGCAATTGACATTTGGAGCAATACGCGCGTTCTTCCAAAACGTCAACCTTAGAATCACGGAGTGCCTCTGCTGCACCGCGAACTAGGAGCAGGGCGGATATATAGCCCGCAAGAAAGGGAAAAATCAACGAAACTTCGGGGAAATTCTTTCCGGAGCCGATTACAACGCTTCTTCCCCAGCGACCAAAGAGACCCCCTGAAGGCTTTCGCACAACGATACTGCACCCTGATTACGAGAGTGTTGAAGAGCAGTGTGGAATACTTGACGATTAGCCTCTTAAAACAACTTCTGAAGTCTCAGGCTCAATTACTCAGGCCACCGTGATGTTCCTTTGAACAAAAACACGTTATACTAAGATCTATCACATATTGACTGGAAGGGGGTGCAATTTATTAGACAGTGTTCCCTTCAGGGCTTCAAATTAATTCAGGCACTGAATGGATATTGATTCCAGGCCGCGTAGGGAGCACAATAAGAGCACTTCCTGTCTGCAGGGGAAGTTTCTGGAAAATACCCCTCTCCCGAACTTGCACAGCTGGTATGACCCCCCCCCCGCTTTCCCCATACTACCTACCATCTTGCCAACTTGTCCCAACTTCCTACCCGCGCGCGTGAGACAGGAAAAATCAACTACCAGGAAAGAATATTCTCGGGCCAAATGCGCTTCATCTCCCATCACCGAAGGAATACAACACCCGCGAGGATCTCACACCGTACGACATGCTCCGAGCACAATATGCGGGTAGGATGAAAATTGCACAGTCAAGCTCGATGAATGTCTTAATAAAAGGTCCTCTCAATCGCTAGTTCTCATTCGAAGCCCATTTAACAAAAGGCCATGAAACTGTCCAATCAGCAAAATCTTGAGCGCAACTCTAATCCTGCTAATTAGAACCTTCCAGAAACCTCTGGGTTGGAGGCAAAACTTATGAATACGTTGTGCACAAAAATAAACGCTGCGAAGGCAAAAGTAATCACTGCTTACGTCGAGAACTGTTAATATATCGCATCCAATTCGAATACTGCGTATTACTACCATCGATGAAGTGCGGACCAGTATGACTTCTAGAGAAAAAACAATCATAAGATTATGGAAAAAAAACAAGAAGAAGAGTCAAATCAATGCCACAAGAATGCCAAAACACCATTAACCATTACCGTAATTCCCAACAGTAACCGTCTTTCTCCGCTTCAGAAGCGTCATCCAAGAGAATGCCTTGATATGGACCAAATACCATACCAACCTGTATGATATAGCCTTTGTACAAAGGCTAAAAACGCGCTGCAGCATTCGACTTGGGAGGGGCATTTTGTATCGATAGTTCCTATTCAATCACACGCCATATCTTGATGAGACTTGTCCAGTCTTGTCAAGAGGGAGCCTTTGCTGCTGCATAGTCATACAGGAGTTTACAACTCCTAACAAGAGCATCTTCAGTGATCGATGGAAACTAGCGCAATGCCCCTCCCAAGCCGAACTGCGTCGGAGCTATTTTGTTGAAGTGACGACTTACAGGAATACAGGCCTCGGCAAATGCTCCCAGTCCTGCGTTGGGTATTGACGAGGTTTTGATGCTAATGAAAGCCGGTGCGGTCATCCGAGCACGATCTTCTGGCTTCGAGTTTTTACTCTGGAACATCAGAGAATCAGGGGGAAAATGTGGCGCTGCATTCTGTTTCGTTCTCAGACCTGCTATGGATGGAACCTGGTCAAAAGCGTTGGAAACCAACCGGTTCTCGATCCTTCACCCAGAAAAGAGGGTGCTCTTTACATGAGGCACGATAATAACAGTTACATCGATCACAATCTGCAATCACCTCACATGGTTAACGCTCATGCAAGATCAGGTCAGGATAGAACTTACGAATAAAATCGTCGCCTTCGGGATCGATATCGGTTTCCTCTAACGCGTTACCGAAACGAACTATTTCCTCACCTGAAACACTAGCATTCAGCTGTATCTCAATGAAGAATGAAGAATTCTGGGTAAAAAAAATGAGCGCTACATTTGCGGCATACAGTGGAACTTATAGATACTCTGCGTTACTATTCGCCCCCCCCCCCTCCATCAAGGAGCCTCGGGCTTAACGAAATAACCTAGGAAGTGCGAGAGAGATGTAGAGAGCCACTAGTTACTTTTGACGCACGTCTCCGAAAAACTCTTCTTTTCTTATTAAGTGCGCAGGCACGCTATAACGGCATAAATTGGCGACTCCAATCTTGGGCTTCCTCGTGGGCTGCCGCGCTTGTGGGCGTTGCTGGAGACGCCGCATCCGTTGCGTACGAGTTGTGCTGTTTCATGGAACGAATAGGATGGTGGCCGGGGCCGTGAGCTGAAGCAAATCGCTTATCTCAGAAGAGCAAATGTTTTCAGTTTTAGCTAATCCAGACGGTAACGCTGCTCCAAAACTGCCACGCTACTCGCCATCCGTGGTTGTCTGTTCTTATGAGCTCACGGTGGAATCGCCCGTCTTCTGCTCTTATATGATCATTAACGTCACCGTCATGGGAGATGGGCGATTCTATTGTGAGCTCACCAGGTCACGCTGCTCACGTCGTGCGACTCGGGCGGCGATTTCAGAGTAGCACTACCATCTAGTTCACTGAAAACGTATCCATGGTTAACCTGGGAGCAAGGATTGGGTCCAGAGGCGTATAATAGTTGACCCTCTGAACAACTCCCAATGGTCAAGATGGTTGAACTTCTGACAGAGTCTATTTCCGGGGACAAAATTTGACGAAATGCTGGAGAACAGGGCTCAGAAAAGCAGCGCAAGTAAATCGCAAAATAATTTGAGTGAAATGTAAAACAAATCTCACTTTAAAACAAACTCACTGCTCAGCTCGTGTACGGCTAGGTATTTATCCGCCAGAGGCGTCCCTTTCGGCTGTTGAACGATTTTCATCGCGATGCTATAGCAATCGATGCACATGTGGCTTTCCTGTGACAATAAATGCTATCAAACCAATGCTGAAACAACGACAAACACAAAAGCAGATGTGACTGAAGTAAATTTCATGGCGAAATAGCAAAAACTGGAGGGAACTTGCTGGAAACGATTGAGCGAACTCGTGGCAGAGGGTTTTCTACCTCTACTCCAACGCGAATGAATATGGCGCATTTTCTTGATTTTCTGATTTTCAAACACTTAGAATATTTCCCTTTAGGCGAATGGCATCAACAAGCAGCTTTAATGAACCGTATGGTCGTCCCGAGGGATGCGATTTAAAGACACATGGTACGCTCAAACACATTGAGGGTGTATGAGACTATCAGCCCCCCAGCTGTCGATGTGTCGTGGTCCCCCGCCCAAAACTGCACGGGGTCAGAGTACGGGGCCGTGGGAAAGTCGTAATTCCTTGCTACGCCGCCCGTTTCGCACGTTTTTACTAACACCGTCCGCGCGGCGCGGTCGCGTGCAGCTCTCT
This sequence comes from Cooperia oncophora, assembly GCA_036418165.1. Taxonomy (NCBI): domain Eukaryota; kingdom Metazoa; phylum Nematoda; class Chromadorea; order Rhabditida; family Trichostrongylidae; genus Cooperia; species Cooperia oncophora. The sequence continues at coordinate 7,003 of MU912446.1, forward strand.
TGGCTTTTTGCCAAGTCCTGTAATTGCGCTTTGGAATACAAGTACAACGCAATTTCTTTATGCGGATAACATTTTAGGTGCTGCAAAATAAGAACCGAAGATGATGACAAGGGCTAGAACTCAAGAGCAACTGTGCTGCTTCTGCAATATTCCTCAGAGGCCGCGCATTCCCACAGAACATGACAATAAAAACGGACAACATGACAATAAAACATGACAATACAAGCAAAACGCAATTTCCTAACATTTGAGGTATTGCTCATGCTTCAAAGTCCGAATAGAAGGTGATGAAGATGACAAAGGCTAGAAATGAAGAACAACGAATGTAGATGTAAATAAAACAAAATTGAAAAAACTAAGGAAACGCAATAAATTAAAACCACGTGTGCATTTCTGCGATCCGGCTCGAATCCGGCTCTAAAGCTATAGAAATACTTCAAACTAACGAGTGGGACGCTTAGGCCGTTTTTATTGTCATGTTCTGTGGGAATGCGCGGCCTCTGAGGGATATTGCAGAAGCACCACAGTTGCTCTTGAGTTCTAGCCCTCGTCATCATCTTCGGTTCTTATTTTGCAGCACCTAAAATGTTATCCGCATAAAAATTGCGTTGTACTTGTATTCCAAAGCGCAATTACAGGACTTGGCAAAAAGCCAAGAGAGCTGCACGCGACCGCGCCGCGCGGACGGTGTTAGTAAAACGTGAGGCGAAACGGCGGCGTAGCAAGGAATTACGACTTTCCCACGGCCCCGTACTCTGACCCCGTGCAGTTTTGGGCGGGGGGACCACGACACATCGACAGCTGGGGGGCTGATAGTCTCATACACCCTCAATGGTTTGAGCGTACCATGTGTCTTTAAGGCGAATCCCGCGGTTGCACCTTGTGGAAGTGGCGTTCAATTTCAATGCCATGGTCGCAAAAAACACATGGAAAACACCTTCAGTAAGGGCCTTGCAGCCTTTATGGACGAGTTTTCCGAAATTGCTCGTTTCATCCCAGCAGAGGGCCTGCCATCCTGGCTCACTAATCGTTCCTTCGCGTCATCCAGTGCTCACTACATGTAAATAGTAGCGGAAATGTCAAAATGCGGAATGAAAATCGAACTCGTGACAAAATAGTATGAGTTCTGGTGGGCGGGATAACTAGGGAACTTATGAGGACCGCAGCGTCTCTAGTATTTATTGTAAAGCCACCAAAGTGGAATAATCTCAGAGGCCGATGACCACATACTTGCACAAGGAAGGACACCACCATTTGCTCAAGTCCGAGGACTATTTCAAACAATTTGGCCCAGTGTAATCGATCACTCTACCGCTCCGAAGTCGGTAAAACGCGTTCATACTTTGCAATCGAATCGCTCGAGTGATTGGATCGCGTGAACGAAGCGATAGCGACTCTGAGCTGAAGTCCGGTGCGCAGCGTATCCCAAAAAATGTTTGTTGGACAACGAATGTTGTGTGCTATTGTTTCTAGAATGATGACCATAACAACGAAGCTGCCTCTGGGAAAATACAAAACACTTCCATTTCAACGCTGATCAAAGTACTGTAGTTAAAACTTACAAAAATGCGTACAAAAAAACGAGAGCTATCCACTGACCAATGGCTCCTCCTCGGGTTCTGGTGAACTGTTATCGCTTCCATAATCCAAGCCAGGGATTTGAAATGTGGTCATCCAAGGAAGTCTAAACCTGAAAAAGAAACATCTCGAAAACTGGGAAGCGCCAACGGAGGCAAATCGAATAAGCGACAAAAACAAGAAGTAAAAAATTAACCGCGGAGTTGCAAAATTAAAACCAAAACAACTTCATTACTTAAATACACAGGCATAATGTAAAAATAATCATTGAGAAAGTGACAGCTGTTTGCGTTTCTGTGCTGCTCATCAGAGCCGATTTGCGGTTACGGGGCAGATGTCAACCGAAATTTCTCTAGCTATGAGAATTAGACGACGAGGCGGTTATGACGTGTGCCGGCCGTCGCCGGGAGATGGGCGTGTACGCTCGTCGTCTGTCCTCTCCTGCAAGGCGGTCTCTCGTAGGAAGAAGACACGTGAAGTGATTTCAGCCACGAGAGGTTAAGACTGAATGAGAACACCTTGAGGATTCACTATTCGTCCCTTATTTTGTGTCAGTGGCGACTGGAGGGTGAATTTTAAGGTTAACAGGATTTAAAGCTGAAATAAGGGGAAAGGTGGACGCCTTGAATAACAGGAATGATAGTTAGCCACGAGAAACTACGCAAAGTGATTAGGTAGGTAGTCCACCCAGGTTGTGAGATAAGATAAAAGATAAAGTCTTCGCCGTTTAACAATCCTGGGGTGCGCACGCATGATCTACTTCCTGGGGTTGCGGCACGCATTCTACTTCCATTCAGAGTCGCAGTGGCTCATTGAATGCGATGTGGCCTATACAATGACTTGCGGGGGTCAGCCGATGTACAAATCAGTGTTATTATCCTCTCAAACGAAACTCCTACCAATTTATGGGGAAGGGTAGAAGGCTTGGTTGGCCTGAGCGGGAAATCGACCGGAAGTTGACCGGAAGTCAACCAGGATTTCGAGCTCAGGACCGAGTGGTGAGCGCGGTCTTGAGTTCGAATCTCTGGTAGACTTCCGGTAGCGCGGTTCTGAGTGAATCCCTGGTCACTTCCGGTCGTTTGAAATATAGTATATAAGGGGCACAGACTTTCGGTAGATCCTCAAACAGTTTACTGCTACGAAACGGTGCTGCTATGGAATTCCAGCCTATCGAAGCCAACTTCGTCCCGTCACAGCGACAAGGAGGAGCCGACATAGCAGTAGCTATATTCCCGGACGACCACGAACTCTGCTATGAGTGGCACTATCAGAAACGACTCGCTGATGGACACACCTACCTCTACATGTGTTCTGGCTGCAGAGCCTTGAAAACGGCGGATCGACAGGCTCATCCGGACCCCATCCAATATGCCACATTTTAAATGGTCGTTTCATCACGGATCCCATACACCCACGAAATGATCATTTCTGTGAGCCTCGATCAACACCCAGGTCTTTCGCGCGGCGCCTTATAGTAGAACGGTGCATGGAAATCAGAGGAAGTGAACCTGAAAGGCTGCAGCCACCGGCGGTAGAGGTAGCGGAGCTCCTCTCGAGAATCTCATCGGATAGATTCAGTAAGTTCGCGAAAAGATCTTGTTAGGTTTCCTGCATATGAATACCACTAAAAAGGCTCACACTTTCAGGTGACTTCACCGAGCCGGAGAGGCGCGCAATGGTCGAGCAGGTGATCCAGCCGACAGATCGTGGAAGGGATAACACTCGGCGAGTGATCTGTCGAGCACAAACGACAGCTAGACGAAGGGCAGACGGAGACATGGCACCAGGGCAACTTGTAAATCTGAAGTATTTTCACAGCAACACCCATCCCACACTATTCCCTCTAGAAAATTACAGGATCCTACGAGCTGCAGGTGCCCCGCCGACCATGAGAGCTTCATTCTGCTCGACGAGCCCAACAGGGCGTACTTTGGTAGTCCATCGCTGATTGCGGCTGCGTTGGGGCGGCTAACTTTGACGAATGTCACGGTAAGCAAAATTCCATAAAAATGCCAACGAAGTGAATTGATGCGCTCGTTTCCCCGCTTTTTGTTTTTCAGTGTGATGGCCGCTACAAACAGATCCCGGCCCAATTGAGAAGGGGAGCCTCCTCCCAGTTTTACTCCTTTCTGGGTGTCTTTAATGAGGGGGCCGTTATCTACCTTGTTTGTTTTGCATTCATACGGGCGGATGGGGACTTGACGGATAACAGGGTATATCGCCACTTTTCGGCTTCCTTTGGAATCTTCTGGTGCCACATCGGTCGTCAAGGAGCAGTGTTGCCCAACGTGTACCTTCTTATTCGACTTCGAACTCCCCGCAATCAACGCGGCGACCATCGAAATGGCCGATCGTAGTGAAGGGGTAAGATCGCAGTAATTGCAAAGTCACTCATAATTTTTTCTATTATTTCAGGTGCTTCTTCCACTACACTCAAGCCATCCTCCGTCATCGAGACGTGCTGCGTCTGAAAGCGGCGGCAGCAAAAAACCCAATAATTGGCACTTTCTTCCGTCGTATTCAGATGCTGCCTCTACTACACCCACAATTCCACAGGATATCAGAGGCCCTCGTCGTCCCACAACCGCCTGCCATCACGCCTTTGGAGCACGCAGGGCTTCTCCAGTTTCTAGGGTACTGGCATGACAACTGGGGGAGCGGAGGGCGATTTTCCGGGTTGTGGGACCACTCGCGTAACCTAGGAATGCGGACCACCAACGTGGCAGAAGGTTTCCACACAAAAATACGGGCGACATTCCCAAGGGGTATCCCAACCCTCAGACAAATGCTCTTTGTTTATTCAGAGCCAGCTGGCGATTGGAAAGGCACTCATTGCACCAGCAGAAGAGGGAGCTCGCGTGCTTTACACCAGGCCACAGGAAGAGCAACTCTCGGCGTGTGGGGACAACAAGAAATCACTGCTGAACTTCGAAGATTCAGTGAAACCCACATTTCTCGTGGGGTCCCTCCCACCACGAGAGATTGCAAAGATTTCTTAGATTTTCTGGCTAGAAGACTGGCTCATTAGTTGTAACTGATTCCATAATATTGTTTGAACTCATACTTGTCCTTCCCTAACTCGTCTCGTTTAGTGTAGCATGTAGGATCTCATACTTGCCCATTACATTCCATGTTTATTAACATGTATCCGTACTATTGTACTGTGGAAATATCCATTTATTGTTTTTTCTGTACTCGCTCATCCTTCCCACAAGTTGCTCACTTTGAGAATTCTCTAATATTCGGTATCGCATATATCCGCACTACTGTGCCGCAACTTATACTGGTTATAAAAGTTCTCTGATAAATGCAGTGTTATGAATCGTATGGCAGAACAAAACTCTTGGTCAATAGATCACCACCCCCTTTCATTCCCTCCCAGCTCTTGAACGAGAGAACAAATGCGCTGCGTTCCCGTTGCTTTTGGGTCTGTAACGGTTAAAGATGAATCGCATGGTATTCCCACAATTGTTTTCCAACAACACCAATTCCACTTCAAGAATAATACTTGAAGTAAGAAGCGAGAAGGACTGAGTTCCTTCTTATAGTTAAGATCTTCTTGATTTCCTATTTTTTTAACGAATGGTTAGCATCGGAGAGTGACCTAACACGAGCAAAGCACGCAACAATCACGTGAACTGGTGATCGTCGGCAATCGGGATCGGTGGATGCCTTTCTGTCTACGCTCTAGCCTTTCTAAGCGGAGACGCAGCGTCGACGAGAGTGTGCGAGACGACCGACGACGCGACAAATTGCTGAGTCACCCATTGCCGCGGTTGACAAAAGCCCGTAGACCCGATTTCCCAGCTACTTTTGTCATCGAGAATTCTGTGAGAGAAGTTTGGGTATTCTGATGTATTCCACTGATGCTAACGAATATTATAAAACCACGCTGGCTATTGCACAGACAAATGGCGTGAGGAAGAAGGAGGAGGAGCTTTCACTGCTCCTTAGGCTAGCTGACTTTACCGTGGTCCGAAGCCCTCTGCACAAAAACTGCTTGACCACGATCTGTTTCTTGTTTCTCTCCAAGCTTAGATCCAACAACATCCTCATCACTTGGACCTCACTCCTGCACGAGGAACCTTTTGCTGCTCCTCCTAAAAAATCTTGTGCCCTGGTCCAATCCGACCCCTATACATCGCTTATCACTGCTTCAAAAGCGAGCTTCCTTGGAAAGCAGTCCGAGCAGATTTTTTTCAAGCCCTTAATCGCTTCAGACATTTATGACCGTTTAATTTTATGACTACTGTTCGGTATAATCATGAAGAAATCGCGGAAGACTGATAATTTGGGGGCGTGGCCCTAGCTATCTACCAAAAATCGCTTCCTGAATTGTTTATTTGCAGAAGAAACTGCGATATGGCTATGGAACTGGTAGCTTCTGAAGACGAGGATGAATGTCACGAACAAAAGTAGAGAGGACCCGCCGTCTACTCAATGAAATACTTAACTTGGTCTGAGCAAATGAACATTTTTTGAAAAAAAATCGTACCGCAGTGGGGAAAATGTGAAAGCAGTGGCAATGGCGCAGGTTTTAGCAACACATTTTCCAACCCCAAGACGGCATACGTTTATAGCGGTTAACTAAGAGCATCCAGACGCCCACCGCAACCGCCCGCCCACAAACGAGCGCCCAGTCACATCGACGCTAATGCTCTTTTCGCATCATTCATGAAGTACAATTGAGGCAGGGCGTTGCTACAAGGATATATGAACACATACGTGCAGTCGCATCCATCAAAGCGGTTGTTGGCATGACCCAACGGGAAACTCGTCCAAAAATGCTCGTCCAAAGCCTTCAGAACGTTGCTTTTGCCGCAGGTTTTTGATCGTTTGACTTCACTCTTTCGCCATTTTTCCTTTATATAGCACCCCTACTAACCGTTTTCGAGCAATTACCAAATTATCGTGCCTTATACCCTTGAAGAAGCCTATGTAGTCGAGGGGAGAGCATGCGGCTGTAGCACGAAGTTCGCTCCTCTGCCTCGCCGACTCTGGTCCTTTCAGCTGAGGTTCGCCTTTGAGAGGAAAGAACACGTACGCCGCGTTGCGTGTTCCCCTCCCCCTACGCAGCCGGTTGCCCAGGCGCCCCCTTTTGCTTGTCCGCTCCAACAACTCATGGAACACGGGTTGGCGCCACAGCAGTTCACGTTTTCCCATTCCTGACGCGCTCCAGCTGACACGACCTCTGCTGCGAAAACGACTGTAGACTCGGTAGAAGTAAAATACAACTGGCCATCACACCTAGGTTCAAAGAAGGGTCAACTTGGAGACTAGGACAGGATTACTGGGCCAGATAAATTCGTTACTAAACAAATATCAAGGCGAGTGTTGGTTTGTCCACGTGGAACTCATTACGGGTGAATGTTGGCAAAAGGAGCCCGTTTGCCTACTTTCACCCGTGATGATGTCATTATTTTTCCTTCGATTTCTTAGCCCATTATTGTTCGCTGATTCCGTCGTCCGCTGCACCCTTCCCTCTCCCAAAAACCTTTCATCTGCACGAAACTGCCCCTGAAAACGGGATACGCGTAAACGAATGACGTCATTTCCAGTTATTCCTGGGTCACCCAGGCGCGAGTTACCCGATTCAGATGATACTCAGGCAGACCATCGATGAAGAACGACCGACGGGAGCCCGTCACGTGTCCGTGGTGGATAGGTCGCCGTCCACTTTACACTTCTTTCCACAGGCGAACTCATGACTCACTTATCAGCCGCTGCAAACACCTTTTTGATCACTTTTTTCATTTTTTCTTTTTCTGGAAATAAATGGCCTCAAGAATCAACTCGTTTGATTAAAGAGGGGGATTTCAAGATTTCTCAGCAAATTAGTTAGAGGTTTCAGCTGAGTAGAATGCAAGACGAAGCGTGCCTGACTGGTTCGTTCGATGGAAAGGGTCTAGTTTCGTTCAAATTTCTTCTTTTACTTCGCAGTTCTGCATGCAATAAAAGAACTTTTAAAGCTTTTGATAGACTTCGGAAGCGTCTGATAGACGCACTTTGGCTTGGGGTGGGCACTGAATTGTACTCAACCATTCTTGAACAGGCCACTTTGTGAAGACTTGTGAGTTCCTGTGTCAAAGTGATTCACTCACATCAGCTCGCAGGTTCACACCAGTTTACAGGTTTCACCAAAGTGAAACTTGTTTCCTAACATGAACTAACAAAAGGATTAAGCGAGAGTACGAAATTCCCCCCTCCAGGAACAGCGCTCGTCTGATATTTCAAACAACTTCCTAGAAGATTCGGTAAAACTACTGTTCTCGCTCGAACGTGAGATGGAAGGACCACCAGAAATGAGCGGAAGAACGTGCAAGTACCGCTTTTTTGCTCTACTACCCATAACTCCCCTCAATCTCAGCGGAGAACAATGAGGAACATTTCATATAGAACCCCTTCTCCAAATTGAAGACAGTCATCGCGCTCAACCAGTTCGATCGCATCCTTCCTCAGTTCGATCGCATAATACAAGTGGTCTGGTTCTCAGTCTGTAAGGCTGCCCAATTCACGCTTCACAAGAAGTAACGAAGGTGTTGTGGCTTCGCTTCTTGAGCGGCAGATCTGACGCCTCACTAGTTGCCCTGCCCACCAAAACCGGAGGACTACTTCCTGTCACGAGCAGGTTTTACAGCGCGCGTTTAGTTTTCTTTTTTTCAGTATTGTGTGGTCTTACAGTGGTGGTCTCTTCTGTTAGCATCGATGATGGCAAGAAGCGATGAGTGAGGCCAGAGGCGGCAGGATATCGCTTCGCTGGCATAAAACGAGCAGAGCCGGAGAACTCGTCCACAGCGTGTGCCCGGTCTTTGTTTGGGGTGTTCTTCATGTTTCTTCCTCTTTTTCTTCCCGGGAAAGCCATTTGGCGACCACAGTCATTTCCGAAGGAACGCCACTACCCACAATCGTGTAGTTCGACCGTATACAACTGCAACTTGTGACGACCCCAGCACCTTGGTCATTCACTCTGGAGCCATGAATTTGGGACTTTCTATGCAACTACCCACCGGACTACTTGGGCAAGGAAAAAAATCCTACGAATTGGGAGAGCGCGCGGGTTGTCTTCAAGCTTGTTGAACGTGGTATGAGACAGAGGAGCATTCATTTGAGCTAATAACCCTGAGGGCACGTCGCACTCCCGCGATGAAGATGAGGACTTCTGCTTCTGCCTGAGCCCATAGAAAGGAGGAACCCTGGAGTTGGTGAACCAACTTAAAAGAGTGTATTCCCAATACGGTTGAGTTTGTATTCCTTTATTTCGTTATTCAAGTTCTCTTTTCCTGGATTTGTATTTTTTATTTGAACTTCGATTCCTCCTGGATTTGTATTTTTTTATTTGAACTTCGATTCCTGTTTTGCACAGGGAGTCCTTCAAATTTCACTTCCAAGGCTACTAGCGTCCATTTAGCGCATTCATCAATATATTGCTGCAAACCGGGAATCACTCAGAGCAGGGTAAGGATAGATACGGTACCAAGCCAGAAATAGGAACAAAAACATCCCTTTTCTGTTCCTGAATTTCAATATTTTGAAGCGGATCGCTCTCAATATACCCAATGCAGCCATAGATGCCGATTGCGTGGCGTAATCCATGCGACTGATTAACCCGAAGCAGCTTCAACAACATAATTCGCCGCAATACAATGGGCGGAGACCCGTAAGCATCGCACTTTTCCTTCCGAGACGGGAAACATTAAGGGATGCGCCAATGATACAGCACAATGGCTATGAGTCGCCTCCCATTTCTACACCTATCCGATCGTTGCGGAACGTGCCCTCACAGGCAACGAGTAGTCTTGTGGAACTTTCGCATCAGAAAGTTGTTGTGAGGCATGGCCATAAAGGGCAAGGTTGCTCAAGCAACTCCGCCCGCGGTGATAGCTGTGGTGTTTGTCGTCTCTCTTGTCTGCGTACTCTCTCGTCGCTCTTCTCTGGTCTAATGCCCGTAATCCCCGTCGATTCATCGCCTCTCGCCTTGGAGCAAGGAGGGCCCTGCTTGCGACTCCCCCGGCCGTTTCCTCTGCTTCTTTGCGCAGGGGCAAGTCAACTAGCACGTACACCTTCGGTTTCCATACCTCCCTACACCCGCTCCCTACAAACTTTCGACGGTTTTCTTTGCGCTAAGGCAAAGGCATGAGCGTGCAGGTCGATGTTTACGCCAGCAATTCAGCTACCAAACGTGTACAAAACTGCCCTCACAGATGCGCAGTGCATGGCGCAACACCTTGGTGACCCATTCGTCGGCGAGAATCCCGGAAGATTCCCTTACGTGTACTCCGGCGCCGCTCCTTTTGTGATCCATTGCTGCTGGTGTTGCTGTTGTTATCAGCGCAGCGCTTTTCGGCCATAACTATTGATTGTTCTCAAAGAATAACCAGGGGAGGGCAGAGTTGTTTTATCAGTGATTACTGATCAATTGTCTACTCCAGCTATGACTGTGCTTATTTCATTATTCACATATTAATAAAGCTTTCCGATGGTAATTGTGGCGACTTCTGGAAGTGTTTTTCGGGCTCTTGATTATCTGCCGTATTCTTCGGACCTTGGCCAAGGTTTCCGGTTCTGAATACGGCATTTATAGGATCCGAGACACATGATAACGTCACTATTGCGTTATCGATTAGTTTACTGCTACCTATCTTTCTCTGTTCAGGAAGTTTTGTTCTCATTCGAAAGCCTGTCTCTCATGCATGTATTTCTATTTCCCCTTTCCTTTTACAAATTTCTTTTCACGATGCAAATAGACCTTGGGGGAAAGGGCTCAGTGGTAGAGGGGTTTCAGGAACTCCAGTGATCCGTCAAATAAATTCCTATCCCAGTTAACCCAGTCTATCCTTCTATAATCAATTATTAGCGCTGTTCGGCTTGGGCGGGGCATTTTATTCTTTCGCTACTTCTTTCTGCTGGTTCTTCTTAACTAACAAGCCTGACTTTAGTTAATTTGTTAACTCTTGTCAAACTGCACAGTGGTACAGGCGACCCACGTCGGCCACAAGAATTCACAGGTTTTCACAAGGTGACCAGCACAGGCTCCGCTGAAGTACCATTTGATGCCCCCCATAGCCGAACTGCGTCCGATTATTTATTACTGAACTAGCCTGATAGTATGTAAAGTAGTTGAATAGGTCATAAACACGTTCAAAAGCGGTACAACTCTGGATTGACGTCGGATGCGCGGAGTAACTTGGAGCCACCGTTGTCATTTCCCTTCTATCGTCCTTATCACGGCACTGGAAGAAAACGAAGTTCCAACCAAAAAAGTTTGCTTGGATTTCTCATCGAAATTTCATTTGCTTTCCGGTTTTAACTAAATCCCCAAAACAGGCGAAGTATAGATAACCGTGGAGGGAAGGGGTCTATTCACCTTCGGAAGAAATATTTTCGACTGCTGACTTTTCCCGCTTTTTTTTCCTGGTCTGAGCGCTATCCCCCCACTCACCTCCAGCTCGACGTTAGTTTCTGGGAATGGGCGGGGAGAGTGGAAGAATTTTTAGAAACACTCCGAAAAAAGCAGTAGGAAGCTGGGAAAATTTAGGAAGATGGTAGGTAGCATGAGAGATGGTAAAGGGGGATGGTCGTAACAGAAAAGGAAATTGTGAAGGGGGGGGGGTCGTACTGTCAAAAATTCACTTGAACGGCAGAGCGTGCCCTGCTGGAAACACCCGGAGACGACTCGATTTTCGTCAGGAAGGTCCATGCAAAATGTTGGAACTTAATGGGGAACTTTCAAATGAAGGCAATGGTTAAAAGAACGAGTTTAGTCTAGGAATCCATAGGGAATGAATCTGGATGATCTTTGAACCCCACTAGTGCATACGACGTCAAAGGATGCACAAAGTTTCAGTTATTTAGGAGATCCGCGCTGCGGCGATGTGGCGTTGCAAATTATGTCATGTGTGCCACATTCGCATCAGGCCCCAATATATTAGGTTGAAGTGCTGCAGTAAATCGGCTAGACCAGCTAGAAGATAGTTGTATTTTCTGCACGTCTTCACACTC
>MU912446.1:29532-49700 GCA_036418165.1 Cooperia oncophora
GTGCTACGCTCGCGAGAGAGAAGCGACGCGGTCCGCAACGCGTGTCGCACCACATCCATTTCACTATATGTGACTTATCTGAGCCACTTTATTCACAAGAATGGGGAGCTTCAGAAATTCATCATGAGTCTCGCTAAATACACCTTGAATATACGGTGATCGATTTATTGATTTTATTGATTTTTAGATATCATACGCATGGATGCGCAGGACAATCTGGCAATGGACACCTCGTGGGCTGGTCATGATCAACAGCCACAAACCAGTGGCGGTCAATTCCAGTATACGAAGCCAGTTCATCGACCGAATCAGCATAGCCCACCCCAGGACTACTACGATCCGAACAGGTATGTTCTAAAGGATATCTGATTGTGGAAGGTTGGGAAAGAGGGAAATTTAGGTTTAACCTATGCTGTTGTCAATGTGTAGGGTACAATATTTCCGAAGATCATTTCCAAGGGAAAACATACGCTAAGGGAGATCTTTCCAGGAATCGTGAGATCGGTTCCATCGTTTCGCTCCTGCAGTCACACTCTCCACCATCGTCGGATCCTTATGCTGCAATGAAGTGAGTATTTACTCGAGGACTCTCAGTAAATGTAACAGCTGGTTTCGGCGCTGTTCGCCTTGGGAGGGGCATTTGCATTTTGCACTTTCGCTAATTCTTTTCGCTGGTTTATTTATATTAACTAACAGATCTTACTTTGATCGCACCTCTAAACTCCTGCGAAGTTACGAAATTTTCCCAGAAAACTTGCTCAAAAAATTTTACAGCCTTTACCAGGCACTGTGAACTATACAAGCTTACTTGTGTATCATTCGGTGCCCCCACCAAGCCGAACTGCATCGTTGGTTCCGACTCCCTCAAGGACGTTCAGCGCGTTTTTTTCTGTTGATATAACTGCGCCCAGCCATGAGTTGGATCATTGACAAGCATTTTTAGGTTTTCACCGCCGAATTTCGACTCGTCGCTCAACGGTGGTGGTCCGGCGAGTATGCTGCCAAAACTTGGCCCTCCAACAGTACCACCGTTACAACTCAACCACTACCAACCGAGTTCATTGGTGAGTTGTCCGTATTTCTATGGACTAACTTTTTACTATTTCTTGCCCCACCATTCATTTCATTTGGAGGGGAGCAAATAGTTAGTGAAGGAAATTGTGCCCTCTAGAAACAGGTCAATAGAATTGAGTATTCGGAGAGATGCATAAGCCTTCTTCAAGTAGCCGGCTAAATCACGCCTGACTGCTTTCCACTCGAAGGCAGTGCACACTGATCACATGAGCGGAGTCAGTGTTCCCATCGCGCTTTCCTCATGTGCATTTTCCGTGGTGAGGAAACGGAAAGCTTAGAAGAAGATGCGAGCATGAATTGCGCATGTGGAAAGCACTAGTCGACCTGGAGGGAGGATTTTGAACTTTCGCCGGTTCCTTTTGTTAGTTCATGTCACATTACTGGTTTTAGTTTGGTGACACCCGAACTTCTGTCAATCAGGGAAATGTTGAGCCGCTTTGTTCACAGAAATTCACAGGTGCTACAAGGTGATCTGCACAAGCTCAGTTCCATTCAGTGCTCCCAACAAGCCATACTGCGCCCATGTGGAGTACATGTGCAACGCACTGGGATCGGAAGACGAGTCCTTTCGAGAATGGACCTTCAAACAGGCGAAGTCCGCACAATACAAGACCTCAACCGGCTGTAGGGTAGGGAGGTAATCCGTGGCTCTCAGCCCCGTTTACAAAATATTTGTGCACGTCTTTTCGTCCAGGGCCAACGTGGTCTTCGGTCGGCAGTTTAGCACGGCGACGTGTCGTTTTACGAGTCGGTCTTCCTTATTCGATAACGAACCTCCGCATCATAACGATGCGATAGAAAAACAGAGCCAGTCGTGACAATCTCTTGAGAGCTAAGAGCTACAGTAATCCTCCACGATAACCCTAGGCCGGGTCTGGTGGCGGTGACCATTGGCCCGCATGGCAACTGAGCAGTAAACGAAAATAGCCAAACAAATACGCTTATCAGTTGTTATTCTCTTATCAACCTTGCTAAACCGGCTTTGGATTCCACAGGCTGATTGAAGGGTTGCGAATCGAGGAGTGTCTTGGAAGGCACCAGCCAATGTCTCGTTAAGCCCGGTAATATGTTTCGTGGGTCTTTTGTCGCTTTACAGACCCCAAACGCTCGTTGGGGATAAAGCGTAAAGGTGTTGCCGTTACCACGGCTTATCAGCGATTGAAAGCAATCAACAACTTTGCGAAGCCGTTCTTCGCTTTAAACTCTGCTCAAGCGCCTGTATGCAAAGATAAAAAGCAAATATTTCGATTATAGAACGCGAGAACGCCCATCAGATCCAGCAGCCTACAACTGTAAATGCTCTAACATCTCTAGTCCGCGTGTAGGAATTTCAGCCAACAGTACATAAACGAAGACGGCACTGGCCATCAAGACTGCGTTTATACTTCGCGACTCGACCGATTCAGTTGCGCGATATGGAAATAAAGTGAGTGTGGACGGCTCAAACCCCGCGATAAATGGCTGCTCCTCTGCAACTATCGTAAGAATGTCCTTCCTGAATGCGTCTGAAAAGTGCACTCGTTATCACTGAAGTCAGTCGGGTGTCAGCGTCGCTGGGTTTTGACGGCTCCTTCCCAGCTCTCATTGGACGCGCAGTTAGTGGGAAACAGGTTGATACCGCACCTGAACCCGCGCGCCGCTGACTCGCCTCAACTATTTTAGTGATGATGCCACAAGAATACAGAGTTATGGGCAAAAGTCAGACCACGGACGGGATTCGAACCCGCATCTTCTGCTTACCGGGCAGTTGCGTTCCCTATTACGCTACCGGGGCCACTTTGACCACTCAGCTCAATGGCTATTTGTGCCACTGCCTTCGAGCACTCACACGTTCAACGTGATGAGTTAAGTGATGATGACTGTTAAGATGACATTGCCGCAATTCCGCGATGCGGTCTCAGGAGGCGTGGAATGATCCCACCGCAGCTACATTTCCACCAACAGTGGCTGATTGAGGGAGAAGGCAGAAGTAGTAGAAAGCACCAAGCCCTTCCCACGGCCTCGTGTCATCCGCCGGATGGCAACGATATCGACTGCAGTTGGAGCTGTTTAACGACTAGCGGTAGAACAAGGAAATCGCAGTCGCACGGCAGAGTCGATACGTTACCTAGATGAAACATGGATAGCTTTCTGGTTTTAAAGTACTTCATAGTCTTTGAAGACTCTATCCGCGATAAATTGATGGGCGGAGACTCATGATCACCATTGGCCTCTCTGCGCATTTCCTAGCACAACCGATCGTCGCGGTATTTCTCCTCAACAGCTGACGAAGTCGTGAATAGGGAAGGGTGAGAGTGTGAACAGGCACTCGAGACCAGTTCTCATGGGACATCCTGCATTTTGATGTCAGAACCTCGTTCTCAAGATATCGTGCACTTCAGTGCATAATTGAAGCGCCCCTTTTTTACGATTTTCCGTGCTAAAACGAAGTTTTCAAAGAATTCAAAAAGGTAATGATAGTGTTATCAGTTATCAACTGTCAACGAGTGTAGCTGTCATCTGTGCTGAAAAGCATGAGCGTCTCTGCAAACATTGGTGGTTTTGAAGGGTTTCGTCGACTGAAAAGGCAGACGAAAAAAGATAACAGCTTCTACGTAGCGGCGATGAATTCGGGCACACCTGCAGCAGTTTCGCGACGAAACACTTTACAAAGAGGGGTAGTCGCTACAGGTCGACTAGATAGGCGTTAGATTTCGAGTCGCGCTGGACCAAATGCCCCTTGCTCCCAATTCCATGGCTTGTTGAACAACGCTGACTGCATGTTTGTGCTGACCGCGTGTAGACCAAGTATCTAAGGCGATTACCAAGGCAAGAAGGGTCGCAGAATCGGTGATGTTCTTTGATGAGCTTCGTCCTTTTCGCTACCTTTTGACAGTTTTGAATCATTCCCGAGCTGCTGGCTTCCTCTTGCTCAGTTCCAGTTCATCATATTGATCTCTTTGCCTAGGTATACATGGATGGCGCACGTCCACGTTCTGTTAGAGGACTACCGATTAAAGGCAAGTGGCACGATAAACCGACAAGGCGTACAGAGTCGTTACACCTAGCACGGCAGCATATTGTGCCCTTTGGCAGGCGCTGCAGGGCGCTTTTTCCAACTAAGGGCTCCATTATAGCGCGTAAGCAAGATGCAACTTGCCGACCCATACGCCCATCACAACCGCCCACAAATGGTCGGACAGTCACATCGACGCTGGTACTCTTATTGTTCGTTCATGAAGTATCATTGGTATGAAGTGTTGCTACATGGATATATGAAGACATTCGCAGCCGTATCTATCAAGACGGTTAGTGCCACTTTGGCAACGGGAAAAAAGTGCTGTTCCAATGCTGTGCAGAGCGAAGGCTTTCTTTGCAAGTTTTTGACCGTTTAGCTTCGCTTTTATGCCATTCAGCCTCGCTTTTCGTCATTTTCCCTGTATAGCACCCCTGCCACTATTCTTGAGCAGTTACCAAACTAACGTACCCCATGCCTTTGAATACACGCTGTACGATCAGCTCAGGAGTTAAACCTCTTCATATGCGAGGTGAGCAGGTCCGTAGCACGAAATCTGCACCACGCCCGCCATTTTGAATTCCGCAACATGGGAGCAGAGGAATCATGATAGTTTTATTTTCGTTTCAAGTCGCCCATTTTTTGGCATGCAGTACTCACGCCACAGGTACGCCACACGCAACACGGTTATCTATGCGTGAGAGCGCGTTGACAAGCACCATGCGTGGTGCCCTTAGGACGTATGGCATGGCTGTGGAGTGCGCAGGTGTGTATCGAGCAACGTGCATAGATGGAGTAAAAAGCAAGCCATCACGACGACACTTTATTACCCACAACGGTAGAAATGATTTGTCCAATAGAACGAACTATTGTGAAGGGCTGGCCAACATCGACTTCAAGGTGGCACCCATTTAACCCTTTACTTACACTAAGTCTCTATCATTTCTGCAAAGTCTTGTTTTTTTTTGCTGTCGTTCTTTTTAGTTGTTTGTTGTTTCTTAATAATTTGTTCTTTCGTTTTACGCAATTACATGTCACAGACCATGTAATAAATTTGAATTTAATTTGAATGCCCTCTTTATTCCTGTCTCCTTCACTTGAAGCTACCTCCCTCTTTTCCTCGATTCTGTGGTGAGAAAACAGGCTGCAAAGAAGAGACTTGGTTCTGGGTGAGCTTTGGGCCAGAAATGGCTATTTGTAAGCAGTTATGAGCTCAGAAATGACCTCCACTGTTTGAGAGACGATTTGGCGAATACTGGATTCGTTTTTATGGTGTAATTTCTGAGTAATACCTTCTTTTTCTTTTACAGTCTCAACAACTGGCTGCTCCGTCGATGCAACCGCTGCCGCCGGTGATGTCACCACCGGCGATGTATATCGACACGAAGCAGACCTATCTGCAGACATCGCCTGAGGTACAGTACTGTGGTCAGGATGATTTCTCGAGAAACAGCCACAAAAGAAAAAAAGCTGCACTGTTTCCAGCAGAACTACATGCTCTCGCCAAGTGTCGCCTATCCCTCCTGTCAAACGGCAACCTGCGTGAAAGTGGAATCGCCGGTGTCGATTCAAATGACACGAACACCTTCCGGTGGAAGTTTGGGCGACCTGATGACGTCTACCGTACCCATCAGTCCCACAACCAATGGCACCACCACAAAAGAGGAACTGCTGAGATTACTGGTAAGTCCACTCCATGAATTCGGTCGAATCCTATTCTGGAACATCTTTTTCGCAGGTGAACATGTCTCCTGGTCAAGTAGAGCGACTCAAAGGGGGAAATCGCTCGAATTCTGTAGTGCGAGCTCGTCCATCGGCAGTAGCGACCAGAGTGCCACGAGATGAAGTGTGGCAACAAGATGATGACTCTGATGACGAGGACGAGGTAGTGACAGATGAACCACGACGCAGAGGTACGAGATTATAAGTAGATCGGGGATAGACGGGGGTTGACAACAAAAAGTGACCGACGGGCGCGACAAATCGTCCCAACTGGGCGGTGTCCACCCACTGATGCCCGTGTTTGCATAATGCGTATCCAACTTATATCACAAATTCTAGGAGGATTCGGGCAATCACCACACATCTTACTAGGGAGGTCGTTCAGGACGTGGAGCGCTTTTTGAAAACGGTTTTTTGCATGATGTGGGGTCACGTGCATGGAGTACCAAACTGGTGTTCATTTTTCCTGAACGCCTCTGGGAATGCCAAAAATGGAGTGAAAAAGAAGTCCATGGAAACCGACTGTTTTTGAGCCTGAATGGGCTCTAAATCACTCGCAACTTCGGCCAGTTGCTGCCTATAGGGTCCTTATAAAGGTACTGGTATCGATGAGAAAGTAGTCGCCAATGGGGTCCTACTTGTGGCACGTAGTCCCCAATTTGGAGCCAAGTCTTTCTCCCACTGGAGTCGCTATGTACATTCGTTTGAGGGACTTGCAGGGCCATTCTGACGCCAGATTGGATTGACGTCAAGAATAAGTGTCAGAATCGTGATCAGGACCATCGATTACCCCTATAGGCAAACTTTCGGCCAAAAAATTTTTTTGACTTTTTTGAGTTGTGATAGACCGACCATTTGGTCGTCGGTGATGACCGGAGACCCACAACTTTGGAGCTGCGATGACGTAGCGATGACGTGGTGGGCCGCCGGGCAGCCGCATCGCGGATTTGGTGCTCATAAGGTCCATTCATACTTGGCATGGGTGGCCGCAGAACAAGTGAAAAACCATCCTGGACATTTGTCGACCCCCACGACTTCTCGCTCAACGAAGATGTCGTCCTCCCCTACCAAGAGGAGAGACTCATCCGATTTCTTCATCAAATGCACCTGGAGGAATGATGACTATTTTGTTCTTTTTTTCGATGGCGTTTATGGTTGTTGCTAGTTTTTTGTTCCGTACCACTGAATGAGGGTTTCGATAACCAGCAAAAGTACGACTTCAACAAAGTGACTCTTGAGCATAACCCAATGCACAGACTCAAAAAAGTCAAAAAAAATTTTGGCTGAAAGTTTGCCTATAGGGGTAATCGATGGTCCTGATCTGACACTTATTCTTGACGTCAATCCAATCTGGCGTCAGAATGGCCCTGCAAGTCCCTCAAACGAATGTACATAGCGACTCCAGTGGGAGAAAGACGTGGCTCCAAATTGGAGATAAATGGCACTAGAGCTGAAAGTAAATGCCATAGTCGTGATCAGGGCACCGAATAACATAAGCTCAGCTTTCAGACAAGTTCTTGCTTAATGGTATGTGAAATCGAAATTGCTGAATAGCACCGGGGTATAACTATTTAGGATGTGCCTATAAATGGCAGATATCCGAGTAAAATTCATTAACAGACGTATATGGAAGCGACAACAACGGAAAATAAAAAATGCAAAAACGTGCAAGCCGAGGGGAGTCGAACCATCATCCCCCATCCCCACTGTCTGCTTGAGAATCCTCCACGCTATCCACTAGGCCATCCGATCGTTGGCACAGGCACCACTTCGATTGCTTAAGAGCCCATTCGAATTGGCCGTCGACTCTTAACTACGTGCCACAAGTAAGACCCCATTGACGACCACTTTTCTCATCGATACCAGTACAACCTTTATAAGGACCCTATAGGCAGCAACTGGCCGAACTTGCGAGTGATTTAGAGCCCATTCAGGCTCAATAACAGTCGGTTTCCATGGACTTCTTTTTCACTCCATTTTTGGCATTCCCAGAGGCGTTCAGGAAAAATGAACACCAGTTTGGTACTCCATGCACGTGACCCCACATCATGCAAAAACCGTTTTCAAAAAGCGCTCCACGTCCTGAACGACCTCCCTAGTTAGTGAAGGTAACCGTTCAAACCTGTCAAATCTCAACTTTTTCCAGGACCTAAAACTGAGCGTCGAACTGCCCATAATCTCATAGAGAAAAAGTACCGGTGCTCCATTAATGATCGCATCCAACACCTTAAAACAATATTAGCCGGTGACGATGCCAAGGTACGTTTCCTGGGCAAACTGGGCCCTTTTTGTGGTCTCCAGTGTCGCTGTCCAAGTATCCGAATTCCTCGTTCAGCTCAGTAAATCGGCCACGTTGCGAAAAGCCATAGAGCACATTGGCCGGCTTGAGGCTGAAAATCATGATCTGAGATTGGAAGTACAACGTCTCACATCAGTCCTGCACAGCCACAACATTGAGGTTTGTCTGGGTTCTGTGATCCGCTCATAATTAATTTCAGTAGTGGAAAAGGAAATTGTGTAGTAGTGACGCGTGCGATTGCGTTGCGGCCAGTAGCAGTAGTTTCTCGTTCAAGTGAAGGCGAAGTCACTAGTAAAACATAGTTGAGGATTTGTACACACATCTTCCGAAACTTCTAACAATCTCAGATTGCTAAAAAATCTGTGAATATTGCTGTCTTCATGCCGAGATTAATAGAGAGTCGATCATGGCATCTTCCGAAAGTTTCCTGCAAGTATTCACATCTCCCCATAGCTGGTGCTTCTTTGATTCTCATTCAGAGTTCAGGCTACTCAGTGACGCTCTTGTTTTTGCGCCAAAACGTCCTCTAAACTCATGTGGAATGAAGGTATCGCGGCTCGCTGCAAGGCAGCCGCACGCGACAACACTACATAATTCTAAACCCGACATGGTGTCTAGTTACGACTTATTCTCGAAGTTTTTGAATAACTCCTGTAATTTCAAGGTAATCCCGCCACCGCCGACAATGCTAATGGGATCGCCAACATTAAGCCCTTCCACTTCGTCAACCAGCATACAGTCTCCTGGAGCTGCGGTATTATCTAATCATTTAGAGAGACGGTATCTGGTTTGTTTCAAGTTCAGCATTTGCAGAATTCGCCGGGAACATCACCGACTTTACCCCTGAGAGGCGTCAAGAGGCCGCGAGCTAGTATGGAGCAGGTGAACCTATGCAGTATTAGGCCTGAGTGATTGACCACAAATATTTGTTCTGACTACCGTCAGTATTTTTCTACGCACTGCACTCACAACTATCACTTTTCCCTTGGAACGTAATTCCAACCAATGTACAAGGAGATATTCAGGGGCGGGTGACCATCTTTGCTATTATGTTCGCGATGCTCATGTGGAACCCGTTGAGCCTGCTGGCAACCGGGTCATCGGTATCAGCCAGTAGCAATGGTCACCATGAAGCTCTTCCCACAGGTGGACGAGTCATCACTGAAGTAAGTCTACATTTCGTCTCGCCAGTTTCTTTTTTCCTGGATTTCTACATAGTCTACAACAACAACTGTAAGGGGAAACTAATTCCCTTTTGCCCTCCGTTCGTGGACACGTGCCAGCGCAAAATGCGCTCATATTCAGAGTGGAGATCCGTTCGACAACTATCTCACGCCGGACGAATGGTGGCAAACTCGCGTGATTCAACCATGTTTTGTGTGGTCCGTGAACATTTTCGTCGTCATTTGCGTCCTAACTCGGCTTCTTGTCTACGGTGAACCTGTGCAGGTAATATTCTACCCATCTGGTGAGCCTATAGCATCTTTTTCTTCGGACTTAAATAGAAATATCTTAGGATTTCAAATCGCGATCATGGCGTGTTTTTCTTTCGTTGCGAGCGCGAGCACGTGAAGAGGCAGACGTTGGGAACGTGCGAGAAGCACAACGGCAGTACCTCGAATGCTTGCAGGTACTAAGGCGGAGATTTACCGTTTTCGAACAATTTCTCAGAAGGGAAAAACGTCACACGACCATTTTTTCGCTCATCGTGGTGATTGAGCAAATCCTGCTATAAGCGACGCGACTGCGCGCGGCAGCTCCATCCAATTGCAAAAACTGAGACACGCGATATGCTGCCCCTAACAGTAGTGTATTTACGTCAGAACCGCTGAACGACGCTAAAATATTAGAATTCCCGAGAACTTTCACCATTTCATGGTTTTTAGATCCTTGAGCGACCCCTTCCATCAGCTGGCGTGGAACAAGCGCTTTCTGTTGTTTGGCAGATCATCCGCCATACGTTGAATGGGCTGTGGATTGGCAGGTATGGCTCTGTAACGACCGGGCTGTTGTGCACGACTTTCTTCATGCGACCTACAATTTTCATATAACCTAGTGTGTTTACAGATGGTTTTCGCGGCGAAAGCGAGACGCTGGAAAGCCTGTCACGGTCGTCTGCAAAAGCCATGCTCATACCGCTATGATATACCACAAGATGCATCAGGTGGGTCAGATCAGGGCAAGCTCAACTCCTTAGCTCTTTGTCGTGTACTCTGTTTGAAAGGGCGAAGGGTCAGTTATTCGAGAAACTGAGACACGCTCATGTTTCAGCTTCATCTATTGGGTGTTGACGAGTCAAGTGAAGGCATTTCTGGGCTATATCTTGCCTTGTCTGCTGTCAATTTGGCCGAAAGCGCGGGAGCATCAACAGATGGCTTGCCAAGGAATGTACTGGCTGATATTTATATCGCTGCCGCTATCAGGTAAGGATGCTCAAAAGATTCCATAGGAACCAAAGCTCTCCATCTTCTCTTCACAGAGCTCGACTTTGTCTTCCACCATGTCTCGCCTCGATTTTCTCCCCATACTTCTACAAGCGGGCACGGCGACATGTTCGACGAGCGGACGAGGACACTGTGAGTTTTTTGCTTTGTAGTTTTAAGAACTGCCATCTGGCGGTCTGTTCTCAGTGAAAAATTTTCCGTAGGCAAGGCAACATAAATGAGAGGGGAAGGGAGCCCAGGCAAGTCAGGCCATGCCGACTGTGCCGAAGCGTAAACATATGCTCGTTTCTCACCATTCCCCCTCCCCTCTGCTTCATTAGCATCCAAAAGAGCTTGTATCTAAACCCACAACTCTTTTGCAATCAGAGGAGTGTGCGACCTGTACATGGAATAAGCTTAGGGCAACAAGGGTGCGGATGAGAACTGCGGTAGTGGGAGGCGTGATCTTCATGCCCTGACCATCACCGCTTTTCAGGGTTTGTTTCCAATTTTTCTGAAAACAACATAGAACAGAACCTTCTCTATCTTCCTTACTCTACTTTTCAGTGAAAATGACATTACTATGAGAAAAAGCTCAGAGTTCCTTGAACGTACGCACCTTCTCCATGACTTAACCACTGAGTCTCTCGATAACCACTCTTCTTTTGAACTGACACCCAGCCAGTTGCCCTGGGCTCTTCACTATACAATCTTCTCTCTTTAGGTGAACGGCTTGCTCTGGGTATTCCATCCACTGTCTCGGGAATTTCTATCCGATGCTGAGACAGTTCGAACCGTGCTGAGTGCCAAGAAGTCTTCCCTGACACCAATTATTGCTGGATCTGAAGGTAAGTTTCCTTAACATTTCATTTTAAACTCAAGAGAGATACAACACATCATAGTTCACCACTGCCTTTGTTCTGGTCCTGGAGAACTTCTCAGTAAGCTGCATTCGGCTGCAGTTTTTCAAAATCAACGAATTAAGGTGACGTGCTTTCACGGCTTCGTGCCGCCTTTAAACTTCGTCTTCTGACCTTGTTGGCAAACGAACTAAGTGGAGAGGACAGTGCTAAAGAGATTGATGTTGTCGATGTTTCTCGCCTTCTTATCAGCATCTCTATGGCGAATGGTCTTCCGAAGAAAGAGAACAATTGGGGTAAGTTTTCTGCTCACAGCGATTCAGCATCTGGAATCGCAACCTTCAAGGCCCACTGAGCTCTTCTGCCCTTTGTTCGGAATATAGATATTACTATTTTTAGACTGTGCCACGACTCTCACCGAAGGCGACGGAATGTGCACATGGTGGACGCATGTTTTCACATGCGCACTGTTCTGGAAACAGGGAATGCGTGAGAAAGCCAAGCAGCATTACGCTGTGGTCAGGCGATGCCCACCGGAACTGCTAAACAGGTGAGTGACAGCCAGGATTGCTGGGTCACTAGTGCAGAAACTGTATTGTCACACTACTTTTCCCTCTCAGCCCTTTGGCGCTTGCACTCGGGCATGCATTTTGCTGCCGAAAGTTGTGCATCGACGATCGAGACAATGCGAATTTCGGCAAATTTGTTTTCATTCATTCTCGTAAAGCACTGGAGCAATTGCGGACAGCCTGCGCACGTCAGAGTGCATCAGAAGTCAGCCAACTGCAGGTGAGAGACTCGTCACCCTCCTCAGACTTTCAAGTGCGTATCCCCGAATGACTATCGCTAAGGACACACTTCGTCGGTTGGCATACGAATGGGTCATGTCCTCGCTTTTGGACGCATGGCGTCAAGATCTCGAGCCGCAGGTTCCGTACTGGTGTCAACAAGCCCAAGCCGATTATCGAACGCTCTACCAGGAGGCCTGCAATCACTACACGCATCTTCAGCTTCATGGTGGTGGCGAACGAGGAAGTCGGGTGAGTTCCGAAGTTTTCAAAAGCAGCTTTCCCCAAGATCCTCACTTTTTCGCCACGATGGGGAAGCGTGGGAAAGGAGACATCTCGCTTCATCTTGCTTCCACACTTCCAAGCCGAGAGAGACACAAATCCTTTCAACCCATTTATCCATTCGTGTCAGGTGGGGCCCAAAAATGGAATTTATTTCCCTACTCCTTTGTCCCGAATACTGTTTTCTGATACCCCGCTCTGTGCCTGTCAGTTGTCCAATGTGTGTGGAGTACTCCGAACTCCGAGCTGGAGGAAGTTTCCTATACTATGCGTTTCTAAACCTAGCAAGTAGGCTTGTTTGTAGTTAATTTTCAGCTCGCTGCCTACCAGTTGACATCACGAATGCTTAACGGCGCCAACCCGCTTCACACTTGGACGGCAGTGTGCCGCATACGGAAGGAACGCTTCGACGCGGTTCGTTCCTTCAGTCCGTTGCCATTTTCGTGCACCTATTGTTTCATCTAATTAAGGTTAGCGGCAGAGTCACCTATACTCGAGCCCAACAGCCCGATCCTTTCCACCTGCATGTGCTGTGCAAGCTGCACGATGACATTCCACGAATGTGTGAACGAGTGAAGTAGCTGAGGTAGATCTGGGCGCGAAGCCACGCCTTGGCCAACGTAAAAGTACCGCTCCTGATCTGCTCACTTCGAACACAACGAAACACTGGTAAACGATGGCTTCACGCCACTTTGTCCAATTGGCTGATCTCAATCCCATAAATGAATCTTGCGTGATTGCCATGCATCATACCATTTACGTTCAAATTAGTTAGTCTAAGTGCTGTGTTGTGTCATGGTGTTGAATTTCTTGTTGAATAAGTTATAACTGAAGCCGATCCCAAATTCAGCAACCATATCAATCATATTATGAAAGATTCGTTTGCCAAACATATCGATATTTTAATTGCTTTGGAAGTAGAACACTGAAGCTGTTGCTGATTAGACTTGAAAACGCATTCTACGACTGTTTCGGTGGGCAAAAAATACTCGAGAGCTCACAACCATTGTGCCCTTCACTTTGGTGTGTCCACATCTCTTAGTATCGGAGATAAAGGGGAGGTCAGTGAGGAAGGTGTGATTATGGGTCTCTTCCCTTTTCTCTCACGTGCTCATTGTATAATGCTTTTAGAGGCAGTGTATATACAGCTACATCGAGACCGTTTACTACTCTATGTCCATGAAGAATACCCATTCAAGCCGTCATAAGTTGAATACGGATTTTCAAAGAAACACACACACACACACACACACACACACACACACACACACACACACACACACACACACACACACACACACACACACACACACACACACACACACACACCACCTTAGTGCCCACTGCTTATTAAGCAATAACACGTTGCATATTGGCAATAATGAAATCCTTTTCGTTAGCTTCTCCTTTGAGAAATATTGGCCGTCTGATGAGCGGTGATTTCTAACCATTTTCCTTCCTTATTAACACCGTGTGACGTTTGTCGTTCACGGCGGACGACGAACGCCAAAACCTTCCGTCCGTTGTTTTCCCCTGTTGATTTCCTCCCCTTTTCCGTTAACCTTTTCACATTCTTTTACATTCTCTCCCTTCACAAGTTTTCATGCAATTTTCTGTAGACTAAGTAGGTTTCTTGTGCTTTCTGAGGTTGATTGAAATCTGACGGGATAGCATTTTTATTAGAAAGTATATACAAATAATAATGCAAATAATTCGCAAGTAATAATAGGAAGATTTTTTGTTTTCTGTGATTTCTCTCCGACTTCTCCGGAATTCTTTTCTCTTTTCACTTTTGAACTAACAAGGGAATGGTTTGAACTTCCCATGGAACTTTGAATGGAGACCTAGGTACATCGATAGAGCCTCGAATGCTGATTACGAATATGCAGATTAAAAGTGCTACGGGGACCTCCCAGACGAGATCTGGGTGGTCAAAGTTTGAGTTCTGGCTCGTAAGCGCTGCTGATCGATGCTCGGCAGTGCCACCGTGGCCTCGTGGTAATGGTCTCGCTTTCAAGTCAAACGCATGCGGGTTTGCATCCGGTTGGCGCGAAAATTTTTGCTTCGCTCCGTATAAGAGCTTCAACTCTAATTTTCGAAATTCTTCCGAATTTACGGCCCAGCAGGGCAAGTAGATCAAGTACATCAAGTATACGACGTACTCGATCTAGTATGGATTTGGTCATATCTGCCCTCTCTGAACATATTACCCATCCGACAATTCAAAGTTTTGCCCAGAATCGCAATTTGGCCAGACGAGCGTTTTTTCGTCGAAGGATGTGATATTCGTGTTCAGGGGGTCGAAATCTCCCATGAACGAATTTCTCGCTAAAACTTTGAATTGTCGGATGGGTAATATGTTCAGAGAGGGCAGATATGACCAAATCCATACTAGATCGAGTACGTCGTATACTTGATGTACTTGATCTACTTGCCCTGCTGGGCCGTAAATTCGGAAGAATTTCGAAAATTAGAGTTGAAGCTCTTATACGGAGCGAAGCAAAAATTTTCGCGCCAACCGGATGCAAACCCGCATGCGTTTGACTTGAAAGCGAGACCATTACCACGAGGCCACGGTGGCACTGCCGAGGCATCGATCAGCAGCGCTTACGAGCCAGAACTCAAACTTTGACCACCCAGATCTCGTCTGGGAGGTCCCCGTAGCACTTTTAATCTGCATATTCGTAATCAGCATTCGAGGCTCTATCGATGTACCTAGGTCTCCATTCAAAGTTCCATGGGAAGTTCAAACCATTCCCTTGTAAGTTGTTCCTGATGCAGAAGCTGATGTGGATGACTACGTCGTCCTAATAAACTTCCACATTGAAATCAGCTCCTTTCAGAAAAGAAAAGGAAAATTAACAGTAGTATTATTATTTGCGTTATTATTTGAATACAAACTTCAATAAAAAAAGAAGAAAGCCCACAAGGAAGTAGGCTAAGGGGCGTGTGCTTCTGGGAGTGCGCAAATGGCCGCAAGAAGGCATTTCACGGGGCTAAAAAAGGAATTTTCACGTGTTTTTGTGGCAGTAGATCCTTCCGGAATCTGTTAATATTATTTCTGTTGTTCGCATTATTAATTGTATCCGATTGTAAATGAAAAAGGAAAAAGTCACAAAAAACCAGCGAAGAGGCGCGTGTACTCCCGGGAGTACACGATTCGCCGAAAGCGGAGTTTTTTCGTGTACTCCCGGGAGTACACGCCGCCACGAACGTGTAAGGCGCTCTGCATCGCCGTGTTAGAAGAAAGGAAGCATCATGGGCAAGCCATACCATCGGGGAAGGCACACTGGTACTTGTCCCTGTTCGTCGAACTACTGCGGAGTATTTTCTTAATATCAGTCATATTTCTGTGTATTGTTTTCCGCGTGATTCAGATCTGTTTTAACTGTTGTGATTGGTACTCTGGAACACTTATTTGCTCAGATATTTGTAATTTTTGCTCAACGTTCCTGATGTATTTGACTGTATTTTGTTCCATTACTGTAGCACCTGCTTCCTACATTTGTTATTGTTTCAGGGCATTCAGCGGTTCATGCTATGTCTTGTATAAAGCTTATTGTTTCGTGGTAACGTGTTCCCATCTTATCCTTCTTCTTAACATTTTACTCTGGTGGGGCGTTCGTTTTCCGGATCGATAATCGCTACTTCGCGCGAGCCAACGACTAATAGCGACGGGTACGACGTGGCCATACAGCTGAGTCGCCATTCTCGCATCTTTCCTGCTGTTGACACTACGCCCACCTGTTGGCGACAGGGTGCATCGTTCTGTAAAACCTATAAGAGGGGAGGTGTCGTACTTGGCCGCTGGGGAGGAGGGGGGGGGGAGGCCGCAAGCGCAGGGTCGGTGCAAAACAGCACAAAAAGTCATAGCTAAGTTTGGTGGAGCGGACGGGAAGCAGCAGAGGCCGAATGTAGGAAGACTACAAAATATCAAATCAATTGACTAGCAATTTCAATACTTAGCATGGACTCGTAAGTATGTAGATGACTAAATAATACATCTAAAACAGATTTGTGCGTATCGACCTTTCCAAACCCTAAACAAACCTCTGCTCGCATGGACAAAAATCACCGAAACTCAGGGTTACACCTTTCCAGCACCTCTGCGTAGAAGCGTATGCACGGCGCACACACGGAAAAATGTCGATCGATGATAACTAAACTTACGCTTTGGCTCAGTTCAAGGGAATAATTGTTTTTATTTATTTATTTATTTGTGGACGCAGTGTATCTGCGCTTCATAATTGTACAATCACAATCGACAAGCACATCAATTGAAGTCAGACAAATCCCGTAAATGTGAGAACTTAGGAGACCTCTGAATTAACTAGCCTGGTGGCCCTTATACGAAAGGCTCCAGGTGACAATTGGAAAATATCTTCGCCAAAAATTTTGTTCAATAAGTGTAGCACTCTGATCGCAAAGAATTCAGACCTGACTTGGGTTCTCGATACATGAGCCCTGATAGTCCCCCTCTAGTCTCAGAGGTGAGTAAAGAATTCATCCGATTTGACCGTTGCTCTACCTCTTAGGATCTTAGAAGCCATCATGAGGTCATTGATCGATCTTCTATCAAGGAGACTAGATAGGCAGTAAAGACAGCGTCTTTCTACTGCGCTTAGAAGAGAATCATAGCTCATTCCGGCTTTCCAAGAGTTTAATATCTTTTTTTATAGCGAGAATACTGAAGTCCCATGTTCCACTACAGGTCTAACATAGGATTTATAGGCCTGCAGCAATACCTTGGGATTTTTCGAATTCAGTGCTTTGAAGAGAGTATAAATTCTGTTGTTAGCCTTGGAAACCAGTGACTTATAATGTGTTTCAAATCCAAGTTTGTTGGAGAAGATGAAACCAAGGTCCTTTATCTCTTGAACTGACTCTAAAGTTACTGATCCAATTTTGTAGCTACGACTGAAACGTTCATTACCGATTCTTAAAACTTTGGTTTTATCGGGAGCTAGGGGTAATCCCCAATTCTCCGACCAACATACAATATGATCAATAGCTCTCTGCAGGTCCTCGCAGTCGGACGCACTTTCAATAACTTTGTACAGTTTGATATCATCGGCATACATCAAGCATTTGACCCCAAATCCAGACAAGGAGGTGGGGAGACAGGCCGTATAAGCAATAAACAGTGAACAAACTCCATCCCTGAGGAACGCCACTAGTGATCGAATACTTCGAAGAAAAGCTATCCCCAATTCGCACTTGGTATGTACGATTGCAAAGGAACGATTCAATCCAGCGTACTATGAGAGGATAAATTCTGAGCAATTCTAACTTCGCAGTGAGTTTGCGGCCGATCGAACGCTTTTGCAAAGTCAAAATATACCAAGTGTATAGGTTTTCTGCTATCAAGTGCGCTAGTCTAGTCATTGAGAGAAGTGTCTGCGTCGCGACAAACCGTGGCCGGAAAATCCGTGCGCCTGGGCTCTTACGCGCTACACCCGGCAATGCGCGCGACGCGAACTCGCCAACGGCGCGCCGCAGCCGCGCCGCCGCCCCGCCCCCAGTGGAGCCCTTATAAGGGCTGCTGCGAGCCAGTCGGTGTTGCTTCTCTCCCTCCGGGAGGAGAGATCCACCGGGCACCCGCTCTGGGCCGCCATATGCCGACGGTTCTCCAGGCTCTGTACAGCAGTGTGGTCGGGCACACTGCTCCGTCTGGCGGAGCTCTGGCTCAGGCCCGTGCCTGCTATGACCCGAAGGCACGGCCGGCTGTGGGTTGCAGCTTGTAGCCGCAGAGCGCCCTTTACCGCTAGGATTACCGCTAGGACAGATGGCAGATGGATGGTCAGTCCAGCTACGGCAGGATGTAAAGGACAGATGGAAGATGGTTACCGCAACACGTGAGTCAATAAATATGATGTTTATTTGTCTTGTTATGTTGCAATAGATGGGAGTTGGGAGCGACCGGGCAAGTGGGCCCTAATTGTCTGATAAGGCCAGGAAAAGTACAGGTTGGGTTTAGGTATATTTACTTATTCATTTGTTCATATTTCGTTGGGTGTTTGTTGTGGTTTGGTTGTTGCACTTGCCTCGGGGGCGGTAAAGTAGTGCATGCCGTCGACCGGTTACGGGAGGCCTGTGACAGTAGCAGGGCGCCGGGCCGACGGCGTGGGGGTCCAGGAACAATAAAACTCGGAATAAAAACAAACATGAGGGAGGTCGGACCCTCCATGGGACATTGCAGTGGGAGGGCCGGCCGACCTGGGGGTCCAGGACGGACATGAGGGAGGTCGGACCCCCCACGGGGACATGCCTGGTCATGGGCTGCCGTCCCCTTCAGCCTGTCACGGGCGTAGACCCGGGCGTCGCTCCGGAATCGTGAGACTGAAATATCGTGCGGGAAATGCGATATGCGCCCCGGGGAACTGTGACCGGAGGTGCGCTAAAGTGCGTGTGTAAGCGGGACCCCTCGTTCACCGATGCTGTCTCGTGGGAGAGACGCTAGTAGGTGCGGTCTCTCTGTTGAACTGGCGAGCAAGAAAGTAAGTAATGCAGTTTCTGTTGATTTACCCGTAGAGAAACCGTGCTGATTTGTGGGAATAAGACTGTCTGGTTCAAATAAGTAGTCACCTTACCTTTGACTATTTTTTCGAAAAGCCGTGCAAAAACAGAAGTGATACTTATGGGCCGATAGTTGGAAGGATTGCTAAAGGGAGGCTTCTTCGGAACTGGAACAATGAAAGAGTGTCTCCACCTTGATGGGACTTCCGATCTCATATATGACAAATTAAAGAGTAGTTCCAAAGGAAAAGCAAGACAGTGCGCAATCCTTTAATGAGATGAAGAGGTATAAAGTCAGGTGTTACCGAATGGGAGTTAGGCCATTTTGAAAGCAAGTCAAAGATCTCATCTCTGTGAAACCATAGATCTGGACCCATAGTAGATCCACAGGGGGGGGGGAAGCTTATGAGAGAACACATCGTCTTCTTTCGCGAAAATTCCTTGGAAATGTTCTGCTAATATCTCCGCCTTTTCTCCATCAAGTATGACGATTTTTGACTGACTGGTACGCAAGGCAGGAATTTTCTTGGGTTCATTGAGGCGTTTATTAATGTATGTGAATAACTTTGTGGAGTCCCCTGACTCGACAACCTTCTTTTCCAAATAGGCATTATATCTAAGCAACCGCCTATTGAGTCTGCTGTCCAAAATCTTATATTTACTCCACATGCGGTCACTACCCTCAGCTACGGCATAAGGACCAAATTTTCCTGCGCTGACTTATCATTCTTTCAAGGTACCGAGGAAGTTTGTACTTTGCGATTCTGGTCTTTCGAAGAGGAGCAAACATAATCCTCTCTATATATAAAGCAGAAGTTGTGTGTTTGTATGCTTGCGTGTTCACCCGAAAATTGGGGACTGTGTGGAAAATCACTTTTGGCGAACGGATCAAGCTTGGGATGGTTGTGGCATGGGACAACATTTACAGAACACCTACAAGGTAACCTAGGCTCCGCCCACAATGGGCGGGGCATCGGCGGAAGTGAACGGTGCCATGGATAAAAATTTTTAAAACGTATCCTGAGCAACCCGAAGGATGGTAATGTGCTTGAAGGGCGACAGCGGGAAGCCAGATGAAGTAAGGGAGAGACACCTCAGCAAAAGTAAGGGGCAAAAGTTATATTTTTGTCTCAAGACAAATGAGAATAGTAGTGAACATGAGGTCGAAATCGAAAATTTATAACTTATTTGTATTTATTTATTTGTTTA
>MU912446.1:56482-69073 GCA_036418165.1 Cooperia oncophora
GTCCTATTTAAATCCGGGTCTTCTACAGCATTCCGCCCGTTCCATGAAACTTAGCAATGACACTTTTGTACTGTTTGATGCCTAGCGAGCCTACTTTTGCGATACTCCCCACGTCCCCCGCGGCCAAGTACGAACCCATTTTTGGGGATTTCGCATGAAAAGAGGGCTGTTAAACGTAGCAGTTAAATCTGTAAAGAATACACTCATAATAATTTTCATTTTTTAAACATCTTGACTTCCATAGCTCCACTCCCACTATCAACTGAAATGTCGAAGCATTGCCCGGCTCTGAGTGACCCTTGAGATTACGACCCCCCTCCCCAGCGGCCAAGTACGACCCCCCTATGGGTTTCGCACAACGATGCTGTACCCTGTTTCCCAAGTGTTGCCCCGACTATTGCAGCATTTTCATGTTGAATCAATTAGCCCTCATCGCCGTGCTGTCGTCACGTCGCCGCAATGTGGACCTTCCGAAATTATACCCAAACAATCCTCTATGCATGTAACCCAGCAATCTCCTCACCCTATTGAAAACAAGTAATGACATTTATCTCCGAATGCAATTCTTGTACGTCACAGAACATTATAAAACAAGCACTCGCAAAGTGACAAAAGAGATCAGACATTGAACTTCATGCAGACCAATGCAACACTTAAGAAGCTAAATACATAGGCGGCACATGCAACATTATTGCCTCAACTACGCAATATGCAAATGGAATAGGATGAAAAATGGATGAGATCAACTCAAACATACGTCACGTATACGGAAAGGGTCTGCACATTCCAGACCTAACTGTTCATGCTTGAAGATCGGTTAAACTGTTAGGATTAAGACCACGTGCATGTCTTGCACCATAGTGATGCCAGAGCATGGAAGAATCCCCCAACAAGGAAAGTATCTCCGATCTCCAGAATCAGCAAAGAAAGATCAGAGACGTATCGATCGATCAGTCCGATTCTACTCTCGGGCGGAATCAATAGACACATGTCTAGTTTTTGGTAGATTTTCATGCAGGACATAATATGCTGCAATCCTTCGCACCAGGTCCTACTATATATGTTCCGCTAAGTATGTCTGTCTGTCTGTCTGTGTGTCTGTCTGTCACGAAATTCATAGCGACCGTCCCAGTTGCTGTAGGAAGTTGATTCCAAGCAGTGATATAGGGGCTGTGACGGGAACATTATTGGTGGGTGACAGGGAGTGATATCAGCTGATAAGATCTGATAAGAGGCGTCAGAAGGGGAGGGTCACCGAGTCCATAGCGCGGGTCACAGCAACACTGGGACGTTTGTTCCAAGGTATGATATAGGCTATGGCACAGGAACATTATTGGTGGGTGACAAGAACTGCTAGCAGCTGATAAGATTTGATAAGGGAAGTTAGAATGGGAAGGTCATAACGCGGGACACACAGCATCAGCTAGGCGTTGATTCCAGCAAATGATATAGAGGGGGAGGTGGGAACGGCGACGGCGGGTGACAGGAAGTGATAACAGCTGATAGGGGCTGATAAGGAACGTTGCCGTTGTTGTTCAGTCAAAGTGCTGGAGCCTTTACACTACCAAATTATAGAGTTTAGTCATAGGGACATTGATGACTGGTGATCTTAGGCACCACTCATCAATGTCCCTATGACTAAACCTCTACAATTTGTTAGAGGCAATCTTATCAATTGATAAGAAAGGATAAAAGGCCATTCTCACCACATTCCTTACCACTATACTGCCAAACTGCCAAATATCAGAGGTCAGTGTGCAAACATCCCCTCCAGCTATCAATTTTCTGATAGCAGTAGAATATGAATTCATCCCACTATCCTAGTATATATGTGTCGATGTCGACGAAGGGGAGGGGGGGGGGGGGGTATGTAGCTCGCCTGAAACAGGAACTCAGGGAAATTCGAGGAAAACCGGAATCTTGAATAATGTGACACTTTATGCGTTCAATAGCTTTTTTTTGCTTTTAAACTTTTAATTACTGATGAGAACGAATAATAAGGGAGCATAACACCTGCAATTACTCATAGTTCAGCGAGCGGATTGCATGATAATTGAAAAAGGAAGCGTTCATCGTTCCGTGCACGTAATGGAAAAGGAATTTGGTCTTCTACTGAGCGATTCATATTGCGCTGTACTGGCCGACTGCACTCATTCTCTCTCTATCTACAGATCTATGTGTTGTGTGGGCGTTATGGCGCAAACCACCACCCCTCCTGCAAATATAAGCGTGTGCTAAGGAGTGCAGGATCCGCAGGTTGCTCTATCTGTTAAGGTTCGACCATTACAGCGCAATATGAGCATCTCAGTGAATGAAAAAGTTCCGTTTCCATTATGGAGCGCACCGGCTGAGCCAGGTTAGCCTGGCGAAGCCGGGCTAAAGAGAAGGAGGAGAGCTCGGCGTCAGGCGGGCGATCTGACTGGTAGTTGTACCAGAGTTGCTCGTTCATGGTGGTGGTGTGTTTACAGTTGGTGTACGACTCAGTGTAAATTTCAGGAAACACGGAAATAAGATTTTTAAAACGAACGGAAATATTTCCCGAGAAGGATAAGGTATCGATCGCCAAATTTAAAAGACTATCACTCCCCAGTCTCTGATTGTGGAGGCCGTGCGGCGCGAACGTATAATTGCTTAGCTCATTTTGTCAAATGATACGTACCTAGCCTTCGTGGCGAGGTGCACTTCCCTACGTGGTGCCACTGTTAACTGCTCGCTTCTGCGAGCTAAGCTGTTCGCAGACATTCGGATGCATGTGAGTGGCCTTCGTGTCGGGTACGACGTACCTACGAACAGCCATGCCACATTGCACATGTTCAAAGATGCCACATGTATTCGAGTTAATGTACGGCTTCCGCGGAAACCGACGCGCATTCGCAAGGTTCGGCGAGTGCACAAAGTGTGCGAGGGTCTCCCATGCCAGGACGGCATCGTGGGGCAGGCAGGGCGGTCCGAAGGCCTCGCAGCGTAGTGTGGAAATCCGTACAGCAACGCTGAGCGTTGGGACCTTGTGAAAGTTGGCAGAGGCACTGGAGCGCAGACGACATGACATGTAGCGGCTTCAGAGCCATTGTTTGTGGCAAGCCAAGAGCTAGCAATGGTGTGGCATAATCGTCCCTTGACGTTTCCGTGGTTCGATAATTAGCGTGCAACTTTTTGACGAATATTTCATGAAGATTATTCCTCCTATCAAGCAACGATTGTACCACTTCTTCTTTGCGTAGCTCCACAAAGCAGGACTGAAGACGAGTCCTGGTTTCTGCTTGGACAGAAGACAGCTGAAATACCCTCAGAAGACGCCGCCGTTGTCGCTGGCCATGTAAACGGGAACGTAAGCGCTACGAAAGATGCTCATAGTTATTATAGTGCTTTTAGTTATGGAACACATAACGGCAATGGCTAGCGCATCCTGCAATATGCAGAAGCTCATAATGTCGCCACCGTGAACAGAAAGTTCCATTAACGCGATTCCCTCCTGATCGCCTTCTACAGTGGAATTGCCAGAACACAAATATTTTGTTATTGTTAGGCACTGCGACCAGAGGCTTGTCACAGATGCGAAGCTGTGCCCACGAAATAGCTGCTAGCAGAACTGCGCATCCATACACTGAAGATCACACCGCCTTCTTCGAAACAGGTCGAGCTCTGTGGTCTCAAGAGAATCAAATGATGGCATTTGAAAGGGAAGGAGGCAACTGCGATTTCTCGTATTCGTTTCTCGACCGTCAACTGTCCATGAAACGGAAAAATGCTTCAGGTCGCCTGCTCCTAATTCGGTACAACGAAGCCTGGAAGACGTAGAACCGTCAAGCAGGCATGGCTGTGGACAGACGATATCAGATCAATGGTTCTTCAGAAGGAAAGCGCCATCACTTGCCTCCCAAAGACAAGTCAGCTGACAAATGACGTTAATACCAGGGAGCGAAGAATGTGGAAAAGAAGGTTGGATTCCTGCAGACCAACTACTTCGAATGCGTCAGTGTTGGGTACTGCTGGATACGCGCGATGACGAATGGCACATTTACCGACTCACCAAGGTTTTTCACAGCCAGACAGAGGATGTGGATAAGTTTTTGGCATCAATGACGAGAAGGACCACCTTCTGATGAACAGAAAGAGGTGCTGAGTTCATGACATGTTGAAAAAAATCTCTACAGCAGAATATACACACTCGGCCATCCCTCATTCCTCACCAATATATAGCCCATCCGGAGGATAACAATAAACGGAACAGAAGCGATTTTCAGGAAGCTGAAGCCAGGCAAGGCAATAGGCACTGACGACTTCGCGGCCAACGTATACATAGAAGTCACATGGTTGGTATTTTGCCGCGAGGCTGACAAATTTCTTCAATCAAGTCCTCGCACAGAAGATGCCCGAGGGTGGCAAGAGAGCGCTTCGTACTCGAAGGAAAAAGGGCAGCCCTGCAGAGTGCTCAAACTATTGCCCAATTCGCCTACTTCGCACAGCATGAAAATTTTTGAGCTAATTATTGGTGGCCGTATTCATTATATCGTGAACTCTCAATACTCTCAACCAATCAGTGTGGTTTGTGACCGACTGTGGCACCACCTATTCCATACATGGCGCTCGCCTTTCCCGGAGAATAACGTGAGAAGCAGAAGCATGTTGATCTAGCCTTCCTTGACTTGAAAAAGGCATTCGACACCTAGCAAACTTCGGACTAAAATTGGACGTCGAGAAAACCGAGCACTTGACAACAAACTCAGACGAGTCCGGTTCCCTTAGAGCCCACAGTGAGCTAACGCGTACAACAACTTGTCAAGCATCGCGGATAACCGATTACATCTGGTGGTAGTTGGACTCGGAACTGAGCTCGCGTGTGAGTCTGAGTGTCGCCGATGACTGACGTTTTCGCGAGAGGACGATACCAGAATCCTCTTAACTCCAAGATCTATAGAACTATTCGACGTCGTGGTATACTGTGCTGAATGCTGACCTGTGTCTAAAGGGATGAAGCCTGCTTCGGAATGATGGTGATGAAAATGTTGCGTGAGACGGTTCCGTTGCGTGACTGGACCGTATTTGCAACAACACGAAAGGCTCTGTGTAGCCACTATAGCTGACAAAATGCAAGAACGCGCCTTCGGTGGTACAGTCATGTACTGCGCGCGAATTCTAACACCGTCTGTAAGACTGGTCTGGAGCTCGAGAAGTGCCCGGGAAGTGACCCAAGGGACGCCACCCCTTGAAGAGCGCTGATCAGACACTGCGTACTTGAAGATAGTTTGGCACCCATCCCGACCAGGCATTCAATCGGAGAAGTGGCGCCACAAAATAAGGATGGCGGACTCCGCTACAGAATGGGACAAAGCCTAAAAAAAGAAGAAGTTACCTAACTAACCCATTCGTGAATTTCTCGACGCCAGGTGAAAGGAAAAACAAGAACAGGCAACGCGAACCCGTGGGAAGGAAGAGAAAAAGATGTTGGACCAACCCAATTTGATTTTTGATTAGCAAGTGTTATTCTCTTAAGCTGTACGAGATATGATTCAGGCTGAGACCGATTTCTGTCCCTTGACAATGCTTTTGCACCAGATGTAGCTATCATTTCTTCCATTTCTGATCAAAATAACAATTTCACCGTGAGACAAAATGAGCAATGCTTGCAGAATAGTAAATGAGAGAAGGACAGCAAATTGAAAATACCAGTAATTATCGAGTGTGATGAGTGAGCAATTGAAGTGCTGGTCGATGAACTGGCGCCTCCGTAAGCAGCGATGGTGGCGGCTCGTCCACTGATGAGTTCTGGATACGGAATAGCGCCACTCGGGAGCCTTCTTCTGATACAATGCAGCCCTGTTGACGATCTGTGGATACGCTGGCAGAATCCGACGCCTCTGACGTTAATCCCTGAAGTTCTAATAAGGATGATGCCCGGTGAAATGGTAACTTCCAGGAATAAAGGGTTACTCACGCTGTGGACGAACCACGCCTCCATCATAGGGTGCTTTCGCATTAAACGATTCATCTCACCAGCCTCGGATTTGAAAGTCGCCTAGAACAAAAAAAAATCAATGTGGGAAGCTGAATGAAGGGAGGAAATGGATGAAAGTAGGGCGAAGAGGATAAGAGGGCTAATTCCTGTCTTTCCAATCATAAAACTTCGACATATCGCAATTTTATCTTGACCAACCAGATTGTGAGGTGGAACTTTCGTTAACCGCACGCTGTCCCAACCAAGTCACCATCCTCAGAACCACCGCGACTTTGAGGAAAGCCGTGCCCCCCCCCCAGACCCTTAATGACTATACCACCAGGTTACTGACACAAGAAAAACATGGAACTAGGACTGTGGCTCTAAATGACCACGATGCTTCCACTTGAGCCCGCAAGGATATTAAGGGATTGACCGCGCTGCTTTAGGATTATGCATGTTACGTCTTGCCACCCACGTTAAAGACAGCGCCCGCGATGGACTTTGGCAGGTCTCAGGGGTCAAATTTGTTAGAACAGGTGGCCAATGAAGCACTAATCAAAAAAGTAGGAAAAAGGTGTGGAAGAGCGTGAAATAAGACCCTACGAAATTTAAGGCATGTGGACGAGTTTCGCAGACCTTTGGTGAGTTCTCCAATACACGTCGCCGGCTCGGAACTCCAGAAACTTAGCGTTTATCAATGCCAGCAAGCACTGATAACTGTTAACCAGTCGGGGCGGGATTAACAGGGAAGGAGGCGTCAGCTCAGCCTTGTTGACTCCGCCCTCGTCAATCAATACATTTCGAGCCGCAAGAGTGGGATATCCGCTATGGTTGCGAACTCCGCGTTCGTTTTCATGGGAGCGGTTTTTTTCACTTTTGGTTAGATCGCGGACGCTGCTTTAAGTAAAGAAAGCGGCGCAGTGAGTCCGGCTAGTAGGCCCGGCTGCACAGCACCCTTCTTAACCGCCATTGCAGGAACGTTTCGGCCACAATCCAGAGCTGTGATAGGGGGATGCGGCGAGCAATACTTCTCTATGTCCAAGAACGTAATATCTTCGGGCCACCTCCCTAGCCAGAGCTCCACCCATGTGCATCCACCCTCAGGGAGCGGTTGTGCCTAGTGCACCCCGTGTGTACGGACACGATATTCTCTAGCCCTCCTCCTAGCGTGCCAGCCATTCTTCCGTATCAACGGCTCAGCGACTCGAGTCTCGCCATGCGTTAGCGGTGGTAGCCCTGAGCTGTCCAAGCTCCAAGTCACATAGTGTCGACTCACTCACAATCCTCTCCTCTAAGAGGCTCACGCCACCGCACTTCCGCTTAATACCAAAAGTCCTGAAGCGAAACACGCAACTCAGAAGAACAATCAGATGTGGGAGAGCCAGACAAGTGGCTGGCAGTTTGGCAGTACGGAAACGGCACCCGGGTGCTGCTACCCTCCAGCCGCGTTCTCTTGCCCGAAAGGTGACACGCTACAGCAGCTGCGGACCCATTCACTTCACTTATGGCAGGAATCCGGGCTTCATGGAGGACAGACTATCTTCAATAGATTTTCCAAGGAAGAAATCGGACTCATTCGCAGATCTCACAGCATACCTACCGCGTAGGTTCTATTCTCCACAAAACATTCAAGTGATTTTGCTTGATTTGGTTTTTTGTAATAGCAGAGGTTCCGTCAGGAATCTATATATAGGTGCTCCCCCGGGCAGTAGCGACCATGCAACTATTACGTTCTATCTCCGATTTTCTTTCATAAACCAGAAATTCTTACTCAAAAGTGATTTTAAGAAATTGCAATTACTCTGAAGTGTTTTCTTATCTCTCAGGCGTGGACTGGGTTAGGGTCTTTCCGCTGCTGTAAGGGATACCAATGATATGTACGAGCTTTTCTTGTTTGTTCTTAAGGCACTGCATACATATGTTCGTGCCTTTGAAAAAAGTTCCGGTTTCTTTGAAAAACTTGCCTACTTATTTGCACTCTCTCTTTATACTAAAAAGGCTTCGGCTTATAATAAAGCCGTAAAAACTAATGACCTGCCTGATTGGGAGTCTTACCAGTCTTTATCCTCGAAGTTTGACAAAAGTCTCCGTTAGTACAGGTGCGCAATTGAGAAAAATATTATTGAATCCCATAACAAGTCCTTTCTTTACAAGTACATCAAAGCTAGAATTCATTGCAAAAACAGAATATCCACACTCATCAGGGCTGACGGCTCTCTGGCCACTAGTGATAATGATAAAGCAGAAACGTTGGCTAATGAGTTCCAAAAAGTTTTCGTTCCTTATGCAGTTGACTCTTCAGATCCCTTGTACCCTCCTTTTTGTTCATGTATGCGGGAACCCGTTCTCATCAAGCAGCAGGACATTCTCAACTATCTGCTGAAATGGCCCTCCAGTTTTTCTTGCACTCCTGATGATATCCCCTTCGTTTTCATAAAGAAGGTTGCTCATTACATAAGTGCTCCCCTTGAACTTCTGTTTAATAGAAGTTTACTTTACGCTGAGGTTCCTCTGCGGTGGAAGCACTCTTATGTATCTCCGCTTCCCAAAAAGCCTCCTCATGACAGACCAGAGAATTACAGGCCAATAAGCATAACATCAATCTTTAGTAGACTGCTTCGAGAAAATAATCAAGGATGTGATTGTCAAACATCTTGAAGCCAACTCGGTTTTATCAGAGGTTGGGTTTTATCAGGGGTTTAGAAGGGGTAGATCTACCATATCCCAAATGCTTTTGTCCTTAATGACTGGACATGCGCTCTTGATGCGGATTCTAATGTTGATGTTGTCTATTTTGACTTTTCAAAAGCTTTTGATAAAGTTTGTCATAGTAAGCTGCTCCGTAGGTTAGAGTGTGTAGGCGTTCACAGTAGTATTATACGGTGGATTCAAGCTTTTCTAACTGGTCGCACATTTCAAGTTAGAATTAATGACTGCCTCTCTTCAGTTAGGCACGCCACTAGTGGGGTTCCGCAGGGTGGGGTTTTATCCCCTGTTCTTTTCAATATTTACACATTCGATCTACCCTTGCTGGTCCAAAGCGAGGGTGTTATTTGTCAGATGTTTGCCGATGACATCAAGATCTACAGGACTGTTACATCTTTACATGACTCTGTTTATGCTTGGTCTATCAGATGGAGTCTGCCTATCTGTTGTGAAAAAACCAAAACAATGTATCTTGGTAGGGAACAATCCCAAGAATAAGTATTTTATTTCACGATCCCCTATCGATGAAGTTTCTGAAATAAAGGACTTAGGATTTACTGTTAACCGCAAGCTCAGCTTCGACTCCCATTGCCTTAAAATTGCTGCTAAGGCTGAGCAAAGACTATTTCTGTTGCTGAAGGCGCTTAGTAGTAAAGATCCCTCCGTTTTGATCAAGGCTTATAAGATGTATGTCAGACCTATTATCGAATATGGGACATGTATTTTCTTTCCATACAAGAAAAAAACCATCCAGGCTATTGAACGTGTGCAAAATAGTTTCACTAGGAAAGTTTTTATAAGAGCGTTAGGATACACTTACAACAGTATTCCCACGGGCCATTATTCGAAATAAAATGCTTAATCTGGATTCCCTTTCTAAACGTAGATTAAAGAACGACCTAGTCACCGTTTTCAAAATCGTCCATGGGTCAATGGCATTTGCAGCCAATAAGCTATTTTCTTTTTCTGTCTCATCTACTAGAGGTGAGCCTAGCAAAATTTGCCTCAACACCGCCAGGTCTTCGCTTCGTAGCCACTTCTTCACTCAGCGTGCTGGTTCTGAGTACTCTAAGTTATGCAAGAGCATTCGTTTGCCTCTAAAGCTCTCCCGCTTCAAACAAGAAATCTCGCGTTTCCTCAAGAAGTTCAGCTAGTTGTGCTCACAGACTCCTCCTCTCATTGCACTGGTTCCTTTCACTTTTCTTCCTGGTCACTTTTTTATTATTTGAAGTTTTACCTACCTTCCTAGCACTGCCCCTCTCCTTAATTGTTACTATTTCTATTGTTTTCAAAGATGCATATGATCTGATTTGTTATGTTGGGTTTGATGTTTCATGTTGGTTCAACATGCTCCTAGCGGGCATGTAATAAATAAATAAATAAATTTTGAAGATCCTTACAGAAAAACAGTAAACGAATTCCAAAAACGATGACTAACCACAGCATAGACGTGACCCCCAGTGTACATCTCGACCGATAGAAACTTGGTGATATTTCCAAACACCGCATTCTGAAATCCACTCT
Source organism: Cooperia oncophora (assembly GCA_036418165.1). Classification (NCBI taxonomy): domain Eukaryota; kingdom Metazoa; phylum Nematoda; class Chromadorea; order Rhabditida; family Trichostrongylidae; genus Cooperia; species Cooperia oncophora. Next base: position 66,651 of record MU912446.1, read on the forward strand.
GACACAGCTAGGTAGTATTTATTTGTGTTAGTGCATGGTATCTGTGCTCTGACACTATTCAAACCCTCATAGTTACGAATGAACAACCTCGTCTGTCACCAACTGTAAACGTCCATCAGGCTGGTGTTCAGTTTTGACGCAGCCAGCCGCTTCATTTTGGACCGGTGTGGTCTCCACAATACCCTTGAAAACAGCATGTCAAGGTGATAAAGAGAAACAAGGAGCTGAGAAACGTACTCCTGGTTGCATCGGTATTGAAACGCTCAGTTCTGGTTGAACTCCTGCTCTCAGCTTCCCAACTCCACGGGGGAGCAGGCACTCGCATGCAAGGCCATCACGGCAAATTGTACTAGCGCAAATCGCACCTCTGCAACATACTGACTAGCTTCCACACAGAACAGCATTCCGATACGAACGGACGAGCACAGAAAACGACGAAGACCCACAAGTATAACGCCTCAATAATGCGCCTCTCCTCTCCACCATATCAGAGCAAGGGGTTCTCAAAGGAAAAAACAGAAGGTTGAGTGACCCCACTCATCTGTCCACCGGGGTTGCCAGCAGCTTCACAATAGCTTACAGGTTTCACCAGAATGAGCTTGTAAACTGGAACTAGTGGAGCAGCGAAAGTGCAAAATGCCCCCCGTCGGCAAATTGCGCCCGTTTTCTTCGTATCACCATATGATGTCAAAACAACATTGAGACTGAATGAAAGGAAGAACCCTGTTCCTGTCACCCTGCACAAGGGACCAGCAAAACTGCAGTCAGCTATTTAGTAAAAGAACCGTCCACGTCTTTCAAATGTCTAAAATGTTGTTTAAACTGTTAGGCTTCGGAAGGGGCATTTTGCACTTTCGCTGTTCTTCCTGCCAATTCCTATCAATCACACGCCACACCTTGGCGAGACCTGCAGACTCTCAAATGTAAACGATTTTCGTAGGATCGCATAGCTTGATTCTCTTCACTTCATTCAACAGGTCTCCACAGGGCACCGGCAGCGATGGGAACCAGTAAAATGCCCCCACCAAGGCAAACTACGCCGCGGTTCCTTCTAAGCTGAATATATTGAAGCTACTTACTCCAAGTCCTTGCCTTTGGCATTGAATAACTTCTTTTCGTAAACGTCCATGTCCTTCGTATCGGACCATTTGAACACTGAAAGTCTTACCGAATCAAAACCGCAGTGTGATGCGTCCGATGCTAGCTCATACATCCATTTCTGGAAAACGAATTCTGACGAATGAGTGCACAATTAGAAATAAGGGTTACCTAGATGAACAGTTGCGCAACTTACCACTTTCACATTGGTGTCGCTCTGAATCAGTAAAAGACTTGCTCCTTGTACGATTTCTGTCACTTCGTTCACCAGATCAAGAAGACTTTTGTCTTCCAAGCTGACTACATCCTTCACTCCTTCCAGTCCAAACCGATCGCCTAACAGTTTTCGGGTCTCTTTATCCAATCCTTCTGCCCAGTAGGTGTTGATCTTGAAAACATAAATCCTCAAGTTTTCCCACAGTAAGTTAGGCCGCAGAAGAAAGTTTTAATCGTCATCAAGCAGTAGTCACCCGAATAGCTCCCCTACCTTGTCAAGAACAAACTCATTTTGACCCTGACGTTGAGATGGATTTGCGCGCTGTGGTGTGGACGTATCCGATGGTCCACACATCGGCGAATCCGTTACGGAACCAGAACCCTAGAACACCACATACTTTAAGAGGCGTTGATAACAAAAAAAAATTCTAAAAACTATGAAAAGTAGAAGGATAGAAACTAGAAAGTTTACTTGACGAGCAGAAGATAACAACTGGCTCAGGGTACGATCATCTTCGGATCTTTTCAGAGCACCTTCCTCAACAAGAACTCGAATTAGCTCATCATGTGAGAAATGCTCCTTTGTCTCTTCGGCTCGTAATTCCTGCAAATCAAACCGAATCTAATTGCACAGTTGCGGAAGAATGACCAGAAGTTGTAGACTCGATGGGGAACCCGAATCATTACACACCGCGGTACTTGACCCCTAGGATGTGCGGTAGAATATGACCGATCAATTAATGTTGCGTTCATACTTCACGAAATGAGCGACACGGCGACTATCGCGGTTGGGACTCCGCCGCTAAAGTGTGTTCATAATTTGTGATCAAGGGCAGTCGGTGATATGGAAACTCCGCGACTGGGAAGATTGAAGATTGCACGACGAGGAAAATTGGAGAGAATGGGCGATCTGGCGTTTTAAGATGTTGAGCGATCCGGCGTTCGAAATACTCGTTGGTCCGGCCTCCTGGAAGTAAGCGATCCGGCGATTTGGGAGACCGGCGTTTTAGTCGATTGCGCGTCAAGAGAGTGGATGGTACCGATTGGCGCCGAATTGTATTGTCGAATCTCTGCCATCGCTGTCGACCGACGCTAATCGATGCCCGTAC
>MU912447.1:4710-21891 GCA_036418165.1 Cooperia oncophora
TGTTTGAGAGAAGCTCCTTGGGTAGGAAATAAAAGTGTACATGCCAACTGAGCTCTTGAAAAAAGCAAAGGAAATGGTTGAAAACCAGGCACCCTGTATAGGCGAGGGACGAAAAATCGATGTGCCCCCGGGAGAGAGGCCAGACAAGAGCAGCGGGAGAGCGCGCCATTGAGTGAGACAGCCCATAAGATATCTATCAACGAGGGCGGTGTCGCTGGCATTTTGGCGGAGTCACTACACATTTGTGCCTTCGCTCGCTACCTTACAACTTTCTGACGAAAAACTTGTAAATGGTGGTTCAATGAGGTTACCACTAACTTCCACTTCAAAAAGCTTAGACACCTGTACGCAATCGTGGGCCGTGCCTTCAAGCTTCTGTGATGCTCCGCCATTGATCAAATCCTTTTTGAGATGCTGCCTTCTAGCTTCGCTTGCCTGTTCAATTTACCATTCCATTTCCATTCAGCATCGTACTGGTTTTCGATGACGATGGCCTATGCAATGACGTTGCGGAGCCTGCCGAGTTACATGTTACTGTAACTTATGTTAGTTCTGGAGTGCCTTAGAAAGTTAATAGGTGGAGCTTTCATTGCTATGGCCTAACGTTTCGACTGAATCGTCGCTTTCGGAGGCCTACAAGTGAGTCGAAGCTTTGGTTTATACTTTTACTCACTAAGCGCCTTAGGTTCTGCAGCGGTTCCCACGATCTTTCGGAAATCTCGGAAAGAGTTTTAAGTAGTTCCTAGGCCGTCTAACAATATGGCGACGATTCATTTGAAACCTAGGCTACTGCAGTAGAAGATCCACCTTCCAATCTAACACAGATTATGTACCAGTCACCATGCTGAGGTTGCAATTAGAAGTAGAAAAAACAAAATATTGGAAAAAGAAACCACTTCAAAGCACAGATGATCCGTTTCGCTCACAGCAGAAATTACGGGATAAAAGTTAGTGTTTTCATCACCAGACGAGACGAGTCTCTTGCTTCACAACTAGCCATAGAAGAATTGACTTATTGAGTCTGGCCAGAGCCGATCCAGCATTTGACCCCCAGAACCCATGCCTGCGATTTGGCGCTAATTATCACTTCACTATCTTTACCCTACTACATTATTAACATCATTTGCTTATTCCACTGTCATCTGGGATGGCTTCTAGTATTACGTTTCAAGAGGAATAAAATAGAGGCGGTGGAGAGTGCCATTCTTGACTTGATCCACATTCGTTCCCTACTGTTGCGCTGCTGTGGGCCTCATCGGCCCATCTTTGGATGGGGAGTTTGGTCGAGTCTGTGCAAACCACCCCCTCCCCCCCTTAGGGGACAGCTGGTACGACCCTCCTCCACTAGCTCCCTCCTTCGATGCGATTGAGCTAGGGAGGAGGTCGGGTTTATAACACATGTAAAGCGGGAAGAACTGCGAAGAAAACACTACCCCCACATCCCCATCCTACCTACCACTTTTCCTAGACTTTCCCACCCTCCGCCCACTTTTCGCAAATTTCCCGACACTTTTCCTGCTTTTCCCCCCTAGAATACTCGCCAGCACGCGGTGCTGGATAAATTGCACATGTGAAACAGGAAAAATCGTGAAAGGTCAACAATCGGGAAAAATTCTTCCCAACGCTGCGAAGACGAATATGACCCGCCTTCTCTCCCAACAACGATCAAATATGACAGGCCCCTCCCCTTATAATGTCTTCGAAACAAGAATAATAGAATATCGAAAAAATTGTCTCGGACAAAATACCACTCCTTCCCCTCAATGACCAATTACGAACGCCCCTGCTGAGGCATCCGTAACGATGATGGCCCTGATCAGAACCCGTCATATAACTTCGTGAAGTGTTTTCATTATCCCATTTTTTTTTGCTTGAGCTAAAAAAGTGATCAGATCAATGTCATCGTAGCATCGAAGTAAGCTTAAAGGACAAAAGGAGAAAATCTTAGCCGTTGGTCAACTCTCCCTTACTCCCTTTGTGGGATACGGCACGCATTCTACTTTCATTCAGATAGCCTGTTTTGAATGCGATGTGGCCTATACAATGACTTGCGGGGCCAGCCGATGTACAAGTCAGTGTTGTTATCCTCCCAGACGAATCTGGTACCAATTCACCGTCCCCGGAGTGGGAGGGTAGAAGGCTTGCTTGGTTTAGGCGGCAGTCGACACGGGATTTGAACCCAGGGCCGCGAGCGCGCCATTTGTCACCACACCACCTCCTGCCCTGGAGTAAGCTAAGACAACGAAAAGAAACAGGCTGGCCCGCGACTACACATGTTCGTGGCCTGACTAGAGAAAAATGCAATAGGCTCATGACTTCAATGAGACCTTCACTGCAGTCTTCACAAAAGTGCAAAAACTTGTCGACCTTGAAAACTTCCAAGAAAATGTGGCCATCATGCATCAGTAACACCCTGCTGAATCACGTGGATTCTTCAAAACCGGTCCATGCCCATAGCAATTTCGTACATTGTAGAACTGAGCCATTTAGATGGGTTTTTGACGCGGTGAAAGTGGCTCTATTCAAGCACGAAACGAACATCGAAGGTCATCAATACATTTCGCTGCAACAGTCATGTCGCCGCGATCTTCTTGGGGAGCAACGCGATTCACAGGGAAATTAGAAGCAGGCCCCTGGACTCGCATGCATAGATGGCTCGAAAATTAAATGCCAGTGAATTGAGGATCTATAAACAGTACTCATCATGGTATGCGTAAAGTGGCGGTGTCGGTACTACTCCTGCCTAAAAAGAGAACCCCTCCGTAAATCCTAGTCTTTTCTTTGTGGGGACAGTGGGTCCGCAGCTGCGGTAGTGTACCACTTTCTGCGGCCGAAAAGCATGGCAACGGGGCTGCACTGCAGTGATGTCATGTGATGCACGGCCAGCAATACGCCTGACCATAGTCAAACGCTTGACTTGTCTGTAACCTATCACTTCTGATTGTTCTCTACCGCTAAGCGCGTGGTTTGTTGCGAGACTTTGGTATCAATGCAAGTGCTGCGAGCATAGCGCGGGCGGAGTATGGTGGCGGACCAGGTACCACATCCTGCAGTCCGTTCCCTGCGCTTTTGAACAGATAAAGTGGCATGCTACCCACTCGCATCGCACATGGCAAGTACCTGAGTGAGTGTACAGGTTTTTCAAGCGGAGGAGGAGATATACGCTTCCGATCTTTCTAGTTACTACTTCCGGTAGTAGTTTTTCTAGGTAAAATTACTACCAGAAGCAGTAGTTTTAACTAGGAAAACAGAAATTGTGCTTGAATCAGACAAAGTGGACATTCAAAGAAATTTCTACAATCTGCATATGCGTCGCCTCATTTGGCAGCCATTTGCAACCTTTCTGATGGGTTTCCCCAAACGATATTCATTCCGTGGTAATTGTTTTTTTTTCAGAAAAGATACGAATGGTTCAAGGTAGTTAATATAGAATAGCAGGTGCCGTACGCTATGATAGGAGGACAGGAGGTAGAGGGATGATGGTATTAGGTTGTCCGGAAAGTTCTCAGCGTTTTGAGTGTTTCACTTTAAACGATCATAACTTTCTTAATACTCATCGGATTTAATCGAAATAAGCACCATTCGAATCAGCACACTTTTGCCAATGTGACAGCAGTCGAGAAATCCCATCAAAGTAAAAAACTGGGTGGTCGAAAATTCACGAAATCCACGAAGGCTTTTTTGCCTGGTCCTGATTGATGAAGTATTTTCCAGCAAGGAAGTTCTGAAAATGTTTGAAAAGGTGATAGTCGGTTGGTGAAAGGTCTGAATATGAATATGGTGAGGTAGAACTTCAACCCCCAATTCGTTCAATTTATGGATAGTGATTTGTGAAACGTGTGGGCGGGCGTTGTCATGCAAAAGAATCGGACCCTTTCTGTTGACAAGTGCTGGCTGCAGCTGACGCAATTTTCGGTACATTTCGTCGATTTCTTCACAGTAGGACTCTGCTGTGATGGTTTGGCCTGGTGACAAAAAGTTATAGTGGATCACACCAGCCGATGACCACCACACTGTGACCATAATCTTTTTTTCGTGAGGATTCGGCTTTGGAAATTGCCTCGGTGGTTCGTCGGCATCCAACCACTGTCCGGAACGTCTCCTGTTATCATACATGACCCAATTTTCAGCCAAAACTCACAATCGTCAATTTTGTATGAATGCAGATGAGAAGCCGCCCGAGTTCTACCATGAGGGTTACGTGGGCGCAAGTGGATGATCATCATAGCGAAGGATTCCCACACTGTGGCTTTCAGGCGGCTCTATACAGAGAATAAAATCGTCGCTGTCGGTGTATATTGCCTGTTCCTCGGCAATCAGATCGACAAATGGATGATACCACACAACTACAAGAAGGCCACCGTTGCTCGTCATAGTGCCAGACCCCGAGTAACTGTATTGTAGGGCAGTGCTGGGACACAAAATACTGAGACCTGGGTTCAATCGCCCCATTCGCCCGACATAAAGCCGAGCGATTCCAATTGTTCTCGTCAGTCGAGAGTACTCTCCGACGGCAAACGCTACAATGTTTTGTCATTCGCCGAAATTGGCATCAACAGCAATTTACTCGCACTTTTTGAAAAATCGAAGGTACCAGACCGTATCTACAAAGCAAGTTTCGCTACACAGGACTCAGCACATTGACCTTTGCGATGCTTGTTATTAGCTATCGCACTCATTACGACCCCCCCCCCTGTTGGGGAATTTCTAACAATGATGTGCCCCGTTCAAAAAGTCCTGGGAAAAGGGGTTTTATCAAGCAATTAACGGCAATTATACCATCATTGAATTCGCCATTCAAAAAATTCACTTTAGGATGTACTACTGAGACGCAAGGGAGAATGAGTTTTTAATCAGCAATGAATGTACAAAAATGGTAACATAAAACGCTGAGAACTTCCCGGACAACCTAATAGATACCATGTTGTTCTCAACACTTCCACTTGTGAATATAGCCCAGAGAAACATTTAGGGACTAGCTTTAGAAAACGTAGAGCGGTTGAAGAAATAAAATAGTAGGGTTTTTGCAAGTCAAATCATTCGGGTTGGGGGTGGGTCAGGGGGCCTCCGTAAAAATTGCTGGCCAGGTTTTGGCCCTACTTGTTCCGAGCAAGAGGCGAAGATCGCTATTATTTCGTTAGTTAGACCAGGCGAGACCAGGGAGAGAAGGCGCAAACGAGCGAAACGACAAACTGAAACGCGAGATGGAGTCACTTGCTCTCAGAAGAACACCTTTTGTCTATTGCACTTAGCTTAACGACCCATCCTACGACTTTCTGACGCGAAACTGGTACAAGATTATTCATCGCGAGCCACATTACTTTCCCCATTCAACACTTTGATTCTTGTAAACAATTGCGAAGTGTGTCTCCCCAGGGTTGCATAAAGGCAGAATCTCTAATTTGTACAAAATATCCCCATACGCAATCGCAGAGCTTGTATGACATTCGCTGCTTAAAAACCAGTGATAAGGGAGCAGAGCTCAACCGTCATTCGCCATAGCAATTACCCACTAGTTGGCAACCACTCCCCCACCGTTCCTCTGCTCACCTCCCCAGAGATGAAAGCAATGGCGTTTTTGCATTACCTGCCATTTTTGTTCCGGCCTTCAATCTACCCTCCAAGACCTATTCTGTGCCAAATCTAAGCAATGTCCAAGGTGACCGAGCCTAAAAGTCTAGTGCGAAGAGTAGCTCTTGAGGGTTAGTAATCTCATGGTGGAATGTGCAGCGTGGGTGGTGAAGTATGGACAAGAGAAAAATGCTCCTGCTAGAGCAGTGCAGACTTTCTTTAAACAAAATTTTGAATGAAATCACTTCAATGGACCTAAGATGCAATTTTTTGCAGTAAAGTTCGAAGTACCCGAACTAAGCCTTGACAAATGCTTCCAAACGCGGAATGACAGAAGATCGTAGTTAGTGATCACTTCCAAAACGGCAGTGACCTCACAGCGAAGGGTGTCCAAGGCGTCGAGTTTCTTATTTGTCAATTTTTCTTCTTTGAGCCAGCACCCAGAAATTGAGTGAGAAGGGGCTGAAACTGAGGAGTCGGCTGTCCATTGTTCCACTGGATCAGTTCGAGCGAGGATACCTTGTTGGCGTGCAGAGATGGAAGTTTCCTCCTCAAGTCGCACAAATTCTACCACTTTAGTGTAGATGAGGTAAGGAAACTGCAAGGAACCAAAATTATAGAATTTCTTCGGAACGTATTATGCATTATAAGTCGTCCTTCCTTGTGCATGCAGCCCAGCCCCAAGCTAGAGACTGTCCCACTCTCGCGACTCCACAGTGAGCGAGGAGCGAGCTACAGCCGCTCAAAGTTCTAGTTCTAACGCCCGCCCAGTTGGACCGCCCACTTGCTAGATGCCCTCTGACGGAGAGCCGCTCAGTTGTTCTTTGTTGGGACGGCGGGCATTAATCGGAACTGCATGTACTTTTTGCTGACCGCGCTCGTGCCCATAAATAATTCTGCTCTCCTTTATTACATTTTATTCATTGGGAGCACATACAGTCAACTACGACATTCGAAACGGATAAAAGATAAATCGTTGTGATAATTTTGTGGTTCTGAAAGCTTCGACATGCACTAAAAAGCCGCACACGAGTTCCCGCCCATTCGGACGCCAATGTTTTCGAATTTTTTTTCTTGTGTTTCTTTGGTTTTTGTTGTTTTTGCATTTCTTTCTTGCCTTGGACTGGTATGCCAGATATACGCCAACAAGATTTATGAGCCAAGGGTTGCACAGAAACCGCGGGGCGGTGTGACTGTCAGGGAACGATTTTGTTATGTTGTTCTTGAGGACTCTTGTTGCTTTATTCTTCTTTGAGGAATTACTTATCAGCTACTGTTTTACAATCAAAATAATTCAGAATCAAATGGATAAAAAAAACTCACCAGGCCAGCTGGGAACCGGAACTATGGATTACTTTTGAATTTTGGCTGTTCGCGGTCAGCGCGCTCATACAAGCTCATTGGTGCGCGCTATTTTACGGCCTGGAGCCAATTTCAAGCCAAACACGTGAAAAGTACCCCTCATTTGAACACCCGTAACTTCGTTGAAAGTGAAGCTATCGGAGAGCGCCGCTAAGTGGGCAAGGTAGAGCTGGAGGTAGGCTTTTCCCTGTCACCGTGAATTGAGCATATTTTCAACGACTTCCGTCGAGATTTTCCCGTGTGTGGTCATCGTTGTGATCCGTACTGTGATCTGCTATGCGAACGAGGGTCGCTAGGTTTGACGCCCATGAAGTTATAACAGGCTTTTCGGTAAAAAAGAATTGTGCGAAGCTGAAGATTTCTTACTTTCTCGCAAGGCTTTAATTTTTTCTAAGGGCTGCCTATTCGAAATAATTCCCCGTTGGTTGATATTCCGTGCCAACCCCCAACGACACGAATTCAGACTCCCGAGCATGAACTCCAGTTGGCTTGAGCTCTGGTATGTTCGTAACAATTTTTTCAGAAGCAGCGGTATAGAATAGGCTATGCGGCGCCAATTGGCTACCTCTGTCAATGCCAAGCATGGCTTTCACGCAGAATGTTTGCGAAGTAACTAGATAGGGATCCCCCATAGCAGCAATGTTGCTCCTACGATCAGAAAAGTCCGGGAATGTCTGGTTTCCAGTGTTTTATCTGTTTATTCGCGTCACGTCGTGAGTCCTTTGTTTGTTTATAATTATGCGTGCCCTTGTAGGCGTGATCGCTAGCATCTTTTGATGCCTTCCTCTGACCGTATTGTACAGATGCGACATCGCGCCAGGAGTGCTGAACGCTAATGGAGTACCTAGGCAACTGCGAAGATACCCCCCCCCCCCACCCCGCTCGACAGCAAATTTGTGAAAACCAGAATTTGTTGGGCAGAATAGACAAAGTGGTAGGGAGGTTTGGAAAAAATTAGGAGAAGACATAACATGGGGAGGCGCGGACTTGAAGATGGAATGGTAGGGGGGGGGAGTATTATCAGGAACATGATAACAAACAATGCGTTAGCACTGGTTGCGAGCGCACAGATTGCTCAATTTGAGTTCTAGCCCTCGTCTGTGCAGTTTGCGGCGAGTGGAACCGCAATCGACGCTGGGGAGATGGTATTACGGCGACGGGGTTCAAGGGGTGGCGGGGGCGGGGGGCCTGTTTAGCAGCGGTCAGGTTGTGTCTTTATTAATCAATACGAGCGTCCAAGGAAATGTCTCTTTTGCAGAGCGGAGCTGGGAGACAGTGATGGCGTTACCCGGGTCTATATGTTACGAGCTTTGATAGGGCTTCATTGAGAGGGCTACAGCTCGTTCGTGCGAATGCCATGGGGACGTGAGAGGGTTCGTATTGACACTGGGAGGGTAGAGAGAGGAAGGTAGTAATAAAAATCAAGGGCTTCAGGAAAGATATGAATGTATTCCTTACGCTTTGGATGTAAGGGTTTAAAGCCCTTTTCAGCCAAATCCCCCCAAATTGAGGTCGTATTTGACGCCGGCGGAGTGAGGTAACCTTACGCAAAGTAGGTCGTAGGCTCAACAGTACAAATGCGTGGTTTCATTGCTAAGGTTAGATGGAAGGAAGGAAGCTGCAGAAGACGAATGGTAAAATGGACTACAAAATATTAAAATTTTTAGAATAGCCAAGAATATTAGAATAATAAATAAATAATAATAAAATAAATAAAATAATAAATAATAATAATATATAATAAGATAAATATCGTTAAACCAGCCATAACTTGTAGTACGTAGAGATGGAAACTCAATTAGTCTAAACAGATTCGTGGTTATGTCCTTTCAACCTAAACAACTGGCTTGCAGATTCAAATAGCACCTGAATCAGATTTTTTACCTTTCCACCACCTATACTAGGCAGGTAAGCAGCGCAGGCACATCGATCAATTATGATCGTGACAAGACACGAGTCTCTTTCACACATTTAACGGAAATAATTATGTGTTTCGAAGAGCACACTGAAACGTTTCGAACGCGGTACACGCATTTTAAATGCACAGAGGAGTCGATTTTTGGGTGGCAGTACAGAGCAGAGTAGCGCGTCTAGTGAACAGTCTAAAACATAAATATATAACTAGAACTAAGTGCGCTTCAGAAAAAACTGTAGTTATTGGAAGATGAAAAGATATATTTCAACACGAGGGTTGGTCCAGTTATGCATAGGTGAATACAACAGTTGACTTTGCGTTGCATGCTCTTAACAGTTTCAGACCAGTCGCAACAAAAGATTTATAAGCTCATGAAGACAAGAATCGCTGACAATTCGAGTTACGCGTCAGTGACGTTATTGCAGCGAAAGCGTCGCAGCCTTGCGATCTGTAATTAGCCTCAAGATATAGAACATTATACTGCGCCCGGTATCATTATTTTATTTTGTTGCTTTTTTTTGCATTTTTATGTTTCCCTTTGTTGTGTCGTTCATGTTTTTATGATTTCCCCGTCATCACTCATTGAATGCACATCTGGGGCCTGACACTCTGACTTGGGGCTACTTTTTTCACCAATTTAGCTTATCAATGATCACCATTAGTCGCTGTTTCGATTGTGTTCCTTGTTACAAGTTGCATGTCATACATGGTTATCGAACGAGGAGTTTTATTTTGAATAAGACAAAATTGTAGGTAATGCGAGGCTGTTGTTCAGCCTCATATTGCATGAGGCTGAAACAGCCTCTTATTGCCTGGATTTTAGAGCAGAGTCCGCCTTTCGAAATTCCGATTCCATTTCAGGAAGCCATTTGTGGTGAACATGCATCTGGTTGTCAGTTAGAGCAGGAGGGGGGTCGTATCTGGACCCTCTTCGAGGGGGGGGGTCGTACTCATCCCCATGCTGTACTCTGCTTATGAAGGCACCTTCCTTGGAAAAGGCGCTATGCAGCGCCTGCTCAGGGTCGCGGGATTTCGTCCTGCCAGGCGTATTAATCCTATTCGTCTTGGGGGATTTATCGTGCCACCTTCCCTCAAGGAGTTGAGTGGCATAAGTTAGCGGTGACCGTGAATTCTTTCAGAGGCAGCTCGTTGTGTAGCATTCCCCTCGCGTACCGGGTGCAGCACATGAGAACCTTCTTGGAGTGCATGCTTGGTTCGGCCTGCTAGGATGGGTCTTGTTCTCAAGGCATCCTCTACTGTGTGAAGACATCCCACATCACTCACCAGCCTCCAAAAAAACCCCTTTTGACAAGGGGGAGGGAAGGAACTGACAATCTGGTGCCGGGTATTTTTTTATATGCTTTGTGATTAACGTTTTATGTTTTTATGTTTTAGGCTTCATCCTATGTTCTTGTTTTATGTTTCTTTTTTGTTTTGTCGCTTGTAGATAGCTACGTCTTACTCAGATTGAGCCTGTGCAATGCGTAGGAAGATCTTCGGTCGGTATTATGCCAGCGTGTAGGGCCTACACCTAGGGTGCCGTCAGTCAGAGTCTAGTTTGTGAACATGTGTGTTGGCGGGTCCGAAGCTGAGTTGTTAGGGATAGGGAATACCTAACATCCGAAAACTCAGTTTCCGATTCCATGCTTGGTTGTCTTCTAGGAATGACGTTTTCCCTAGCGTCATCCGCCACTGAAGTTATTTCAGAGAGTTACTGGGGATTACCCAGCTCAGAGGACGCCTGGTAAGGGCTGACTTACATCAATTTTTGTTCCTCCTATGAAACTTCGACTAAAGAACTTTCTACCTATTTTACGGGCTGTTTGTTCTCTCATTTTAGCGTTGAGTAATACTGTAGTTTGTATTCTACTGTGTCCAGCCCGAGTGTTGTAAAAGCGCACCTCTGCGTGCAGTGAATAAATAATAAACAAATAAATAATAGTCGTTGTCCAGTGCTATGTTGCACAATTGCGAAACTCGCGCGTCTCTAGCCTCGTTATCTCGCCCTTTCGAGTGATGAAAGTATTATATTCTCTGCGGGTACGGGCGGTGATGGCCAATGCAAGGAGGCATTGCGCTGATGACTTGATCGCGGGAAGTATCTTTAAAACTTGATTGATGCCGAGGGAATAAATTGGAACCACATTCAGGTATGGTTCTCACTCTTCCGATTATGACATCAGTCTTCAAAGATCTTAGCCGTCCGATATTGCCCGTATTTTGCATACCTTTCTTGAAATCGGAGTGTTTTGTGCAACTCCTGTCTTTTTCACTCTCCTCATTTTTATATCACTTACAAATCCACTGGTTGTATATAGGTAAATCATACAAACATTCAATTCCAGCTTTACAACGTCATCAAATGATGTATTGATGTTTCGCATAGAGATTCTAAATCATGAAATTTGCTTTTCTAAGGGTTTCCCAAGGTAATCGTAACAAATATCCCATGTTGTTCGACGCGACTATGACTCTCAAGAATGAGAACAGGTTCGTTACAATTCACTAGCAGCGCTGAGTTTTGTAAGGATAAATTGTTATAGAAACTGTTGGTGCTTTCTGTTTATCATAATTTTCTGAGGTATTTACTCAAGATAAGTTGTGTCGGTTGCTGTCATTTCGAAACTATACATTTTATTTATTCGCAACTGTTTAATGTCATTCCAATAAAAACGGTACCTTCAGTCCGGACGTGCACTGTTCACTAATTTGTGCAACAGCTGCCTGAAATACACTCTGGACTGCACTTAGTTCAGTCGATCTTTTTCACCCTGAACAAAGTTTTGTAATAAGGTGCCGTGATCTTGTAGATCTCCGTAACGGGGCTAGCAGGAAGATTTCCCAAGGCGGTCGTCTTAAGGAGACGCTACGGAGAAAGGTTCAAAGTAATGGACACGTAACGGTATAGTTCATCAACTGGGAGAGCCGTTTAGGTGTGACAGTTTTAGAGAGGTGTTGTTCAGAATCACAGCTCCTGCTCATAGTAGTCCTCAGCGTCCATTAGGTCCTCGACTCAGTGACTGTCACTCTTGAGGACTTTGTCGAATACTAACAATAAGTCCCTCGATATCTGTTCTGCTGAGGATTTCAAGACCAGCTTCGATGCCGCTTGATCAGGTGTGAACTGGAGGGTCACCGTTACAGCCACTACTGCCACGCGGTCTTGTCTAGCAAAATGGTACCACATAGCACCGCACCGAGTCTTATTGTCAACAATCGACTGGATATAGAGCTTCAAACTTGTGTAATTAAAAGAAGAAGCTATAACGAAAAATGACATCAATTCAACTCAAGAGCCCAATCGTCTAATAGCAAACCTACTAGAATCCTAACGAGTCACATGATCATAAAACTAAGGGAAAAGAATGAGTCTGTAGAGAGTAGCGTGAATGAGCTGCGAATGAGTCATACGTTGGGCTTTATCGTGCAGTCGCTGGCGTGGCTTCAGAGCTTGAGATGAACCGATAATCGTCAGCGAAGCCTGTTAATAAAACATTTTCTTTTTAGATCATACACATGCAGAGCAAAAAAAGGCAAGCTGCAGATGCATAAATGTCCACATACCTTCTCATGATGCATGAATACGAAGAAAAAGAATAGCGAGACTTCCCGCAATAAGGTGCACCTTCACCACTTTTTTGTCCCGTCGATGTCCGCACATCGTAACACATTCCTGTGCATTGTGGCCACCACGGTGTACAACAGATACGTCTTTACTGGACAGAGTGTATCCTTGCGGCAGTAGATTCCATACAATGCGTGTTTAGCCACACGTCTCTGGGCAGTGCTTTTGTGCGGGTTATTATTGCTCGAATCTCCCTGGAAGGACCTGGTGAGAACGACCTCTTGGAGCTTCTTATATGCCTTACTATCAGCACTCATCTCTTCAGGTCGATGACCCGACAGAGGAGCATGTGAACAGCTCGTGTGTCAGGTCGTCATAAAAGTTCCAAACTAAAAATTATCGCAATGTCATCGTGGGCACAGGCAAGTGACCACTGATGCGCACCGCAAACGTGCATCAGGCATGTGTTGAAAAAGGCTCTTGTCGTACCCGCTTCTGCTCCGAGACTTTTGGCCGTGCACAGGTGTGACTTCAGCTTCTCCGTCCATCACCTTATCTGCTGAGGTCGCTGAACGTAGCCGCATGTAAAGGAGACATTAGCCATCACTTCCCACGTAATGCTCAAGCGTTTTCCCTATCTTTCTGAGCTCATTGTCCAGCCACTCGACAAGATGTCCGTCGCAGTAGTGACTAACGGTACCGAGCACAGGCTCCACAGAAGCTCTAGAGCTCCCAGTGCACGATACGCGGAATCTGTTCCACCAGTCTCCGAGTACACGCTCCATGCCATCTACTACTGCCATATGCGCACTAAGATTCTGTGGGATGAGTTTCTTTGCAGGTGTTTTAGTATTAATCCATAGTCGTCTCATCCGTCTTCAAGCGGTAGAGTAGCGCATTTGCCAATCAGCGCAGAGTATCCTCGGCTGTCGTAGCGCCGTCGACTGTTAGGTGATATCCGCTGCATTAATCACGGGGTCGCTGGTAATAGGGGAGCTGTTCCAACAATCCCTGATATCCCTTCTTCACTAATCCGAGTGCCACCACCTGCTCAAAAATTTTGTGAAAGAAGGCCAATCGCCAGAAATTTTGCTTAGTTCATCGTTCCAGTATCTGAATTCTCGAAACATGTCATGATTCACAAAGCAGTGTTTAATTGTGACCTTATATCGCAACCATGCGTTTATCGCGCTGCAACAATTCATTTGTAAATCCGCTTTCTCGAGTAACTGGACACTCCCTCCTGAATTTCCCCACTCTTGCACTTGCGGTCAACCAGTGCTGCAGATTTTACGCGCGAAGTGAACCACAGCTGAAGTGCCAACCGCCTTCAGATGCGCCCTCTTCAGTGTTTCCACTGAGGCAGAAGCGAAATAGTTTCATCGGCATTCCCCCACATGCAAGGTAGTAACTATCCAGATCATTCATTCGTTTTTTGAACTTGCTCGGCTACGTTATCGTCTGTTTCGCTAACATCGAAGCGGTACTCGGACCCCTTAAATTCTTATACTTCCAGCAATATCAAAGTGGTTGGACATTATGCGAACAAAAACTCCCTGCTACCGTAGGTGCAGCACCACCATCATCTTGGCATTCATCACTAATGCTTGCATTTCTCCCGGAGCCTACACCGGCTTCAACGATAGGTTCAGGAAAAGCTTAGCGTCCTCTGGATCGGTATTTAAAACAACATTTTCTTGTCCCTCCCTTAACCCCCAAACGTAGGTGTTGTTAAACGGCGCGAAGAAAGTTTTCAATCCATTCACAGATTTCCTCACCATGTTGCTCAGGCCACAAAGAGCTTCCATGCTAGTTCTGTTGACGAAGATCAAGACATCACGAGATTATATGCCTGCTCTCTAGTAAGTTGGAGCCTACAATGTAAAGACGTTACTGTTATAAGGAAGTTATACATGTTAGAGCCCACGGTGCTCATTCAGCTGATCGCTTCTAACAATATGTGGTGGAATGTGGTGCAGTTCTCCATTCAAACCTAATGGTGAAGGATGGAGAATTCTCTCTCCTGCCATGTAACGTTCACGATCTGGAAGACGCCCTTCACCAAGTGTTATTTCAGCACACAAATACCTGGCCTTTCCATAATAGTGGTACTCATAGAGAGGTATTCGAAAACGTCCCGCTCTGAACTCACCGCACGTGTTGCGATTGAAAAATAAATTTGAGGCCTGGTAATTTGCGCGCCATGTTATCAACACTTTGCTCCATTCACATCTCAGACTAACACAAGCCATGCTACCGGAACAAAGTTATGCTTCAGCCATCTCGTAAGCATCCGTTTCATAGCGTCCATGCTACCAACGTGCCCACAAAGAGCGCAAGTTCTCCTAATTTTGCAACCAAAATTTGAACATGTGAATCTATCGCTTCGGACTCTCCTCGTGAAAAGTCCCCAACAGCATGGGACGAGACTGCCTAAAAACGCTTTGGTTGTTGATAAGAGGATCTCGTTGGCGATCCAAAACACGTTCTTCGATCTTGGTAGAACTTTTGATGCCTTTTATCCCTAGCAAAGTTCTAACAATTTTTTTTTACCTTGCATTGTTGGGATGAACAGTGTAATTCTAAACCATTTTTATTGCACTACTGCAGTATAATACTAACAAAAGTCACACAGACCCAGTGCACTACTATATAAGAGCAGCGCGGGCAGTACGAATGGAAACGAGAACTGTAATCGGGGTACATCCTGTACCTGAAGAAAGATTTTGCAGGCTCCCCCACCCTCCCTAATTTCCTACTCTAGTACGACCCCTCTTTCGAAGGGTGAAAAATACGACCCTCTCCAAATGTGAATCTACCTATGTTGAGAATAACGAGCGTGGAAACTGAAAATGAATCATCTATCAGAAAAAGCCAATGCCCGATCCTCCTTTTCAGTCACCAGATCCGCTTCAAAGACTCCGCTTCACAGAGTGCCTTGATTGTACCGTTGGAACTGAGTCCGAAGTTCTCGCAACTGGCCGTGGAGTTGCCGTGGAGCAGAAGCTCCTATCCATAAGCAGTTGAGACTCGTCTGTTTGATCATTTCGTCCGTTTCATTTCACTTCTCGGCGTAGTCGCAACCAAGTAAAGTGAAAAGTTCGTAAGAAAAAAAAAGCACTGGAAAACCAAAAATACGCTGTTTAGCATTCCACCATATGTTTTCCCAAGCGGACTCACATTAGAAATTTTGACGCTTTTTGAAGATGCTTTTCCCAAGAAGTATTTGTTTCCTGGTTGCTTCGAACATTCTTTCATGAAAACACTGTAAAAGTAGACTCTTTCAGGCAACCAGCTCGGAATTAACACAGAGGCAATGCGAAACTAATATCATCTGCAATAATTCCACTGTCCAGAATAGATCATATGTGGAACTCACACACCATAACATAAGATTGGGCGGAGACAAAAGTTTTTGCCGTTCTTCTCCATTATTTGTTTTTACAGCAGTTGATTATGCCGATTATCCTCACCACAACGGCTGCAAATTCAGACGAGCGGAACAAAGGTGACTCATTTTCCAAACAAATAGGCACGAGGTAGACGAAAAACAGTAATGAATAGTTAAGCAATTACAGAGGTTATGTAAATTTTACACCTGCTCCAGTTAACTGTGATAAATTCTTCTGTGCACACGAGGTTGGTAGGTGGAACTTTTATTATGGCCTGACGTTTCGACTAGATCGTCTTCATCAGAGGCCTAAACGTGGCTCATGGTTTGAAATTGCTCTCTCTACACCGCCAAAGATCTCCCTTTCCCTAACGTTTCTGACAGACTATTGAGAAAACCACCCGAAAATCCCGAATGAGAGGAAAGACTCACCCAGTCCACCACAGCGAGAGCGGAAGTAGCCGCTCAGTTAGTTGTTAGTACAATGAGTGGGACTTACTGTGCCAATCTTGTATAGTGATATAGTCAGAAATGGCACGTCCCACCGCTCACATCAATAGCTCGCAGTGCAGCAGCGCGAGTAAGTGAGTGGTACCGGAGTTGAGCGAGATGCGTCGATTTCTCGCTCACAGACCACCCTCTTGAAGTCCGTCCGAGCTAAGTAATTGAGTGGGTTCAGGTCAGGGGACATACTTTAATATTACATCTTCTTCAGGTACGAAACGCCCTTCCATTCGAAGTAGGCGGGAGTTTTACCAGAAGGACCGGCTCTTTGATTCCCAGTGTGGTGGCAGACCCGAAAACTGTAGCAGCACAAGGTGCTCCAAGATAGGTACTTTGTTGCGACCCACATGTAGGGTTGATATTCTGCTCTTTGATGTTTACTTGATGTTATACCCTGCTTCAGCGCTCACCTTCAGTCGGGGTCTACAAAGAAAATATCGGTCTTCCCCTTTCCAGGTACCCCGGTCCATACCATCAACTCGCGCCTCGGCGAATACGGTGAAGATGATGTCCTAGACCGTAGCGACGTTGCCGTAGCTGGTCGATGTGGGAGGTCTTGCAGGTCAAGAGTACTGCACCCATTCGCAGGACTCTGTGGATGACTTCATTCAAGAAGTTTCGCAGCTGTTTGGAGGCGACGTGAATTCCAAAGGTGTTCTCCAGTCAGGCCGCGACTGGAGATGACTTCATATTTTGGCGTACATGAAGGCGATTGGCGGCAGCGTGCTCCAGCTTATAGAGGAAGATCTTGGGTATCTTCCACTCTGGTACTCATATCCACTTCCCCTGTCTGGGCTGCGAAAACTTCGTTGATATGTGGCTCGGCCGAAATGACTTTTTTTTGGGCCCCCCCCCCTGTTAGTTGTATATAAG
>MU912448.1:6274-20417 GCA_036418165.1 Cooperia oncophora
TGCATCCACAGCGAGGGTCGCTGCATCAGCAAGGCGTGTTACCGTCAAGTGACATAGAGGGTGAGATGGCGACATCAGCGGTGGGTGACAAAAAGAGATAAAGACTGATAGGGGCTGATAAGGGACATTGCAGCAGTTGTTGTTGTTTAGCGTGGTGGAGCTTGTACACTATCCACTTATAGAGATCAAGTGATAGGGAAACTGATTACGGGTGACAAGTGATGATATCAATTGATAAGAATAGATAGAATCATCTTCACTGCATTTCGTACTACTTCTTACCCCTAACCGAACTTCATTTCCTATATCTTCTTCAAAAAAAGTACTGTGACCATTCGGCACATTTTGCTCACCCTAGCTCTCTTAAGGGAAAAGCGCCTGGCCAAGCCTGGCCGACCCGAATCATGTCTTAATTACTATCAATTTTTGATCCATTAAAAAGTAGCGGTGGGTTGGAAAAATTGATAGTTTTTGACACTAGTTTTTCGCACTTCGAATATTCTTCTCGATTGGGTTATGCAGCTCAAAAGTTGTGGTGTGTATGACCAAGAAATGATGTTCCTTCTGCCGGGTCAAATTAGGTTCAAGCAACTAGAATTTTACCTTATAAATGTGCATGCCAAGCGGTGCTCTCATGGGGAGCGACTGCCTGCAGAAACCCATTTACCAACTCTCGAATCTCTCCTATCAACTGAGGAGGATGTTCGATGATGATGAGACCTCTAACAATGCCCCATTATTTGGTATGGGTCTCCTCGAATAAACTGATTCAGTAAGTTCCCAGTCGGACTCAATGAAGCATCGGGTCCCATGTTTGTCTCCGAGGGGAAAATGGAATTATTTGAATCGTTTGAATCTTTTTCTTGCCTTCCTAAGAAACATTGCTGCATACTTAAACATATAGTGAACGAATGGGCCCATTCATTTTCAGCTTTCTAACTGAATGGAAAAATGCTCAATTCTATTGAGTCTTCACTTCACTTTACGCACTTAAAATCTTTGAAATCGCCGAAAATATCAAGCACATTATGAAGACGTCAGGGGCAAAAAATAGAAGGGTGAAGCTTCCAAACTTCTATTGACCGCTCATTTATGGGATGCGCAACACATCCTTATTCCTTTTCTTTTTCCAGTGATTCCGCCTCCAAAGTCGGCCTTCCAGCCAAAAGTAATGCTTCCGGGCAAGTTTCATGAAGTGGATGCATTCGATCCTGGGCAAGTTTCATGAAGTGGATGCATTCAATGTCTCGTGTAGATTCATCGGGTTCATTACTGGGAATGAGCCGACAGAATCGTCCCAGCGCGCGGTCTCTTCGGTCTTTTACCTCTACAGTTGTTTGAGGCTAGAGGAGGCCTGACGAATGCGTTTCCAACGTTCCCTTTGGCATTTTCTCTTCATAGACGGTTCACTTGGCGAATTTTCTTCCACATTTCTGCAACATCACCTAGGCTTTTCATCGCAGACCGTGCCTTTAATGGCAAGAAGTCTTCATATGGGGATCCTCTTGCTCGTCCACATGCCTTTTGGGAGACAACCCCATCGGATCTCGCCTAGCAAGATCTTGACCTCTTCAACCTATTCTTTATGACAACTCCCTTCAAAACTTGACATTGATAAATGCCGATACTACGGAGGCTCAGATGCCTTTTGACTTGACCATTATATCTTCGGCGATTTTGCTAAGGCTGATTCGATTAATATTCTTTCTCTTTATGAACTTCTGAACTGGCGAGTTGTTTTCAGGTGAAGATTGCTCTTATCAGTTTCTTTTCTTTTTAAATGCTCCCTGAGCTCAATACTTTTTCCAATACACTTGAAAATAAGGTCACTTTGCCTATGCGGTGAGCTCCTCGTGATTTAATAGATAAGTACTTAATTGTTTTACACCTCCCCTGTGGCCCTTAGATTCATTGAAAGCCTGCTGCTTATTATTATGTTTCAAGGACTAGATGATGAAAAGAGACTAACGATTCCTGTATGATAAACATCTGGCGCAAGCCATCGCAGGTTCATGGGCTTGTCCGGATTCACCTTCACTCAGATAGGACCGACAGGTTAAAAAGCAAGATTCAGAGAGTATGAGTACGTTGGATTGCAGTTCCGTTTCTAGTATCGATGAGTTGGATCAGATGGGGGCAATAGACTGTTTGTCTTAACTATTGATACATTTTTGCGTCTTCCTAGCGCTGGGTTACTTGTTTCGACGGGATTACTACCTTGCCAAGATATTTGATATTTCATAGTCTATTTACGCATCAACTACTGGAGACATAGGCTTAAACGCACTTTTGTTAGGCACTGTGACGGTACAGCATTGGATTATTTGAGACGCCGTGCCAAATGCTTCTTCCAAGGTTCCTTCATTCGATGCCCCCCCCGCTTCGCCTTCTTTTGCCATGCTTCCAAATGTTTTTGTTTTTTCACACTTTCTCCCGTTTCCAGCAAGTTTCCGGCTTTCTCAAAACAACGGCCATCGGCGAGCCGACGCGAGGTCGTAAGAATATACTACTTTGGATAAGAACTTTGCACTTTGTGTCGGGAGTTCTGCGTACTGGTAATTATTGCGTAACCGAGAGGTGAGCGTCGAGTACAAGTTTACCAGCGGTCGTAATAAATTTTTGCTTGGGAAGCGATAGACTTCTTTTCCTTATCCCTCGGCCAATGCTCGAACTAGGGCCTTCCGTGGGCTCTACACCGTTGGCCTTTGTCAGGATTTGGGATGGACATGATATGAAGAGAGGGTGTGAGTGACTTCTTTCTCAGATCTGTGTTAAGTCATTTGCAATCGAATGTTCTAGTGAGAGATAATGTGAGCCTGAGTAGCGTTGGCCGATCATTTTCTCACGAAGTTTTGAGTTTCATGTTTCACTATTGTTCATCTCGCTTACAATCGTGTCAAGGCTGTTCGCGCGCTTTCTCGTGTTGTATGATCCTTTGGCGTGGATACTCGTTCTAGGCTGCTTACAGGATTAAATGAGTTAGAAAGTGAACCAAAACAACCATGATAGTGGTGCGACATCATAGTCGGGAATGCTAGGAAAGTCCTGCAGTTTTTTGGGATTGTCAAATTTTGGGCGATTCTCTGACTGCCGTGGGATGCTGTGGTTCTCCTCGGGCTATGCTCTGCATTTCCTTCCTCATTGTTCAGCGTTCTGGCCCTAGGCTTTCTCTAATCTCTTTGCTTGATCGCGTGTGACAGGCCTTGAACATGTAAGCCAGCATTTCTGCGTCTGTTTGCTTACGTTGTGCCTATCCTCGCGGTGGTTTCTCCCTCATTCATTTGGCGGAGTTGGGCCGTGACTGTTTGTAGGAACGAACTGTGCTTCCACCTGCTGATCGGAATGAAGTACATGTGAGAAATACTTCTGAATGGGCAATTTCTTGTTTTACGAGTGTTAGTGGGAAGTGTTCTTTGTTCTGACGCTCTTTGCCACGCATGAAGAACTGCGTGATCAACCTTGCGCTTTTGCGCTGTGCAGAAAGAACTTCGTGAGTGTGGCAAGGGATCTTTCTGTTGGAATTGTCTTCGCGAAGGAGTGTGATGCTAGCGCCTTTTGTTCTTGGTCAAACGCAATGTTTTACGGTGTGTATAAAGGCAGAACCGTTTTTCTCAGCCTGTGTTTATGTAGCTTTGTTTGAGGCAGTGCTCTGGAAAACTATCGTTCTAATTCTCATATGACATGTGGACGCGGGTGATCCGGCTTCTGCTTTGGTGCGTAACAGTCAAGATTGTCGCCGCTCATGGATCAAGGGTAAGAGAGTTCCTCTGTTTTCTGGCATTCTTCTGACGGCAAGAGTGTGAAGAAACTTGTCACGGTATACCTCAAGTACATGGCGGCGAGGACCTCTTTATGTTTCGGCATGAGCGTTGTCTTCTTCTCTAGGCACGGGCTCGTTTGTTAGGGAATCCAATAGGGGGTGTTTTTGGTCGCCAGGAGGATGGGGTCATATTTTGGCACTAGAATTTTTTCATCTTTCATCTTTTTTTCATCTTTTTCGCTTCATGGACGTTGTAAAGGGAGGGGGGGTCTTATTTGATCATTTCTGAGAGGGGGGTCGTATTGTCTCGTCGATCTTTCCTTGCTTACATGGTGCTATATTCCCCCCCCTCGCTGTCTCTGCGCGGTCGATCGATGATGGTAAGGACGAGTGGCAGGGGGGTCCCTCGGGTCCGGGGGGTGGGTGTACCACTGCCAAAAAAGCTGGGGCGGGTGTTTATAGTAATCGGCGTTGTAATCCCATCAATGATGGTGCCTGCTTTCTCTTCGCAGATGCATGCACTGGCTCAATGTAAGTACCATGATGTGAGCATTTCTTCAGCTTCTTTGTAACAAGGGATGCGATCAAGGTCGCTTGTGACGGGAAATTGAAAACATAGTGATTTGCAAATTTGCTGTTGCGCAGTACGCCGCCAGACATGCTGTCACTATGCTCTTCCGGTGAAAGTTATGTGGAAAGGTGGGGCTTTGATGACGGGGGGTGTCGTAGGAAAGTTGTAGCCACGGTCACGCCAGGCAATCGGGCCCGGAAGACTTGGCTCAGCCGGGTTGCGCTTGTCCCTTTAGTTACGAGATAATGCACCCCCCCCCCCCCGCGTTACGTGCTATTGCCGGGTACCTGGCCCCATATTAGTGGGTTGCAGTGGGTGTGAGGAGAACGCGGAGCGCTTGCATGGCAGTGGTTTCACTGAAGGGAGCTTTCCGCATCAGGTTCAAGTGACTCTCAGTCATATCTAGAGACGCTCGTTGCTCGTGCCAAGAACTCTTTAGATTTTTTACATCGACAATATGTAGCCGGCGTTGGAGCGGCCAGGCGTTGGTCAGGTGGACTCGCCCAAGTATTAGATGTCCCATGCCACGCCTCTTCGTTTGGCGTGCTCTCTCGATGTTTCCTCGGTTCTTCCGCATTTCCAGCCACTGGTTGCTTGTCTCTCGCGTTGTCTGTTTGGCACTGAGGGCTAGTGACACTGCTTTACTTACTTACGGGCGTTCTGACGGTTCCCTTTCCTTTCTTCTCCACGAGCACGTCAACTAGCATATACAGTTTTGTTTCTCAACCCCGCTACCTACGAACTTTTCGCTGGCGCATTGCGAAGTCTGCCCTTGAGCTTGCATCGGCTCCGCACTATAAATAACGGAAGCTTTCTGACGAAGCGAGTTTTTTATCATTTTTCAGTGGACACACCCTTATTCAAGCATAACATAGAGCATAAACCTACACAGTTTCGGAAATGATCATAAGAGATTCGCTCTTAGCAAGAAGCACAACTTTTTTTGTCTGTCTATTATGACGAAAATTCGCCCGTCGCGGTTTTGCTTTGCTTCAGCTGCAGTGAGGGCGTTCCCCAACCACACAGCCATCAATTCCATCCAGAAACCTCCTCAGACTTTCAGTACACTGCTTTCCACTTGTGTTAATGAATTGGAGCATGGAGGTGTTAATGAAGTTCTCTATGAACATGGACCGAACAATCCTATAGCAAAGCTAATGGGTCCCTTGCCGTATTCAAATAAACGCGACCCGTTACTATGCTGCAGTTTCACTTACAGTAGAATAATTTGCCAGGATCCTTCAGCTCGACCGGGATACCGCGCTCCACGGGGAGCACAAAAGCAGAGGAATTATTCCACTAATGCTGCCACTGTTCTGTTCCTTATTGGAACCTGCATATACGACCCCCTCTCCCTCGCGGCAGGTCACATATGACACCCACGTAGCGGATGCCGCGACTTACGCTTGATCCTGGTTGTACATCACTGGCAGAACGTTAATAAGATGAAGAACCCGCGAACTAAAAGCGCAAGCCTAAATTTCGCGAATGGGGAATAGTCGTCTCCTCGAAAAGGTTTGATTGATCTTGAGAGAGGATCGATCTCATGAACGTTTGCTGCTGCATGAGGCATCTCAATGGGCATGGTCACAGAATGTTACAGTTGTAATGCGCTCGAAAGATGTGTGCGCTCGCTAAACCATCATGGAAGTGTGTTAAGCTTCACGGAAGTCTTGTTTTTCTGTTTGCCTTTATACATTATGGTAGAGAGGCTTCCCTCAGAAAATGTATTCACTTCTTGAATGCCGCACATGCTCCGACAGCCCCGCGCTCGAGCAACTCGTCCTTCGTTGTGCAGGTAGTCTAACCCCCCCCCCCGCTAAGAGATTGTGCCACTTTCGCGACTCCACAGCGAGCGAGGACGATGCTACAGCCGCCGAGGTTCTAGTTCGCCCGCTCAGTTGGACCGCCCACTTGCTAGATGTCCTCTCCACATCTGACGCAGGGCCGCTCAGTTGTTCTTTGTTGGGGCGGCGGGCATTAATCGGAATGCATGTCCATTTTTGCTGACCGCGCTCGTGCCCATAAGTAATTCTGCTCTCCTTTATTACATTTTATTCATTAGAAGCACATACAGTGTAGTTCGCTGTGGACGGTTGGGCGTATCAAGCGGGATGGGTTTGGCGCGGTGCCAAACCTGTTCTCCACCAGTTGTTAAAGGCAGCGTCCGCGTTCAGTTGAGATTTTCCTCTCCCTTCGTTAGCAGGTAGTCAGGACCGCAGAGGCAACAACGGCACCACTTTCGCGGCGTAAAAACGAATGAGGAAAGCCCACTATATCGCGTCATTCTTCTCATTGGCCCAGCCTACAATCATTGGCACCGCCCTCCATTCATTTCTAATGGTTACCTGATGGTGCGGTTGTTTCGCTGCTGCTTCTCTCCACGTCGAGTGGTGAGAGTGAGGTGATAAGGGAAAACAGCTGATATCAACAAGTGAGAACTCGTGCAACCGCTCCTTCTCTTCGCCTTGAGCACGTACAACTTCAGTTCAGCATGGGGTCCTATAGAGGGCCTTCCCTATGACTTCTTCCCGATTTTTCTTCACTAATAGGTTACCTGCTACCTTGTTATGACTATCTGAGCCGCATGAATTATCAAAATTTGAAGGGGCCTCCACAGTTAAAGCGAGGCAAATGATATGACTGTATCATATCGTTCGTATTACTCGTTTTCTACCACTTTTGTCGCATGCGCGCTTCAACAAGAAGGCAGAGAACGGCTTTGACGGGGTGACACACTCATACTGCCTGACACGCCCAACCGTCCGCAGCGGACTAGAGTGTACGGTCAACTGCAACCCATCCCGCAAGGTAAAACGCGTTAAAATCACAGTGATGCGATTCTTTCGGTGCAAAAGCTTCGACTACATCAAAAGATGCACTTCACCGTATTCCAGGATTCGTACGCAAATTTTTGGAAAGTTTCTTTTTGCGCAGGGCGATGGGACTGTCAGGAAGCGATTTTGTTTATGGTGTTCTTGAAGAGTTTTTTCTTCTTCGGGGAATTACTTATCAGCTACTGGTTCATAACTGAACAGCAACTATCCATGACACTTAACCGCGGAAAATGTCTTTAAGCCATCGTGAGACAATTTGGCTCAGTCTTCTTCTGCAGTACTCAACTCTTCTGAATTTGAGCCGGACTTCAATACGCAAGCCGAAGGCAACTTTTGCGAGAAAATCGTCGTTGGAGCTAGATTGATCCCCTCGATCAGCACAAATCCTACATTTGCTTAGCACAAAAGGACTTGGCGGCCTGCCACTGGCATCCTCACAAAAACTTCTTGAGTCAGCGAATTCACCGAATAGTTGTCGCTTAGTCTGAACATCTCACATTTGATGGGTGTGAAGACACTTCGCACTTGTGCGCCAAAACAGGGCTGTGGTGTCACCATCTGTAGAGGGGGAAATAGATGTAATTGCACCAAACGAAGCACAGATGGTAGAGCATTTTCGAGGACAAAATCCTGAGCAACCTCCCTTCTAGTGACGAATTTTAATCAAAAAGCAGGCCTTGACGAGCAGAAGGGCTCGTCAAGGCCTGCTTTTTGATTTTGGCTGATTTGCTCCTTATCTCTGAGAGGGAGTAGGCGTGGCATTGGAACGTGGCACAGGAAGGATTACTTGTGGGATATTTCAGTTTGAGACAACTGTCATCTTGTTCTATGTTGGACAGAGGCACGACCACAGTTGTGTCAAAATGAAAATATCTCTCCAAAAGCGCAGCCACCGCCAGGTTAGTTGAAGTACGCGGCCACGCCTACCACATCTCAGGGATTTCGAGTATACTTCCACTCATTCACTTGGGTTATAGTATGCTAAAGGTCTCCTATAGTTAATCAGTAATTTTCCTACCACACAATGTTCAATGCGATGGAGCTTATGAAAGCCTCACCTGCGTTCTTCGCGAAGTTCTGGCGGTTCTGCCTTTTTTCTTGAGATAATCGTTAAGAGCTCCGCCCAAAACCAACTCCATGACTAGGTAGAACGGCTGTAAAAAGGTAAAATAGACGCGGGTAAGACTATTTGCAGTTGTATTTTATCACTTAAGAACAATAGATTTTTAATTACTTGAGAGATGAGGTTCTGAGCTCAGATATAAAGAGCAGGTCGGTAAACCGCTTAGGATGTTGCCTTCAACGGCAAACTGTACACACACCTCCAAGTACGGTCCTTTTCATGTGCGGGATGAATGAGCCCGCAGCTGCAGTGAAGTGCCGAATTCTTCGCTCAACAGTGCACGAGGAGCGGGGCTAGATGGTAGCGTTACCCACTTTTCGGCAAGGCCAGCCCGCACGCACGCCTAGCCAAAGTAAAACGCGCTACTAATCTGCGCTCTCTGACTGTTCTCCAACGATGAGAGCGTGTTTTGCTCTGGGACCTTGGTATCGACGCAGGAGCTGCATCTTGAGGATAGCTTGGGCGCAGGATGGGTACAGCTTTCAGATACCACTACCCCTCAACCCCGTTCCCGTGCACTTCTACCGGAAAAAGTGACACGCTCTGCAACTGGGAATCCATTCACGTACACTTGGCAAGGACCTGGAAGTCAGCGTGCTCTCAGACTGTGCGTGACAAAGAAGAAAAGGACTTCTAAAGTCAGAATTCCAGCTCAAATACACATGAACATGAATATATTGTGTGACATTGCGAATGATTAATCGCCTTCGATGAGTGTATGGCTTGTAGCCGCTTTGTAGCCCGCGTTCACCCTTGTCTGGTCTATTTATGGTCGTCTCTGCGTCTTTACTCTTCCCTCATCCAAGGCAAAACCAAGCGCTAATTTGGGCGTTTTCTTTAGTTTGATATGCTCTTTTCTCCAGTTTCTCTACTCAATTAACCTATGATTGCTGGTCTAGGCCCCAGAATTTATGACATGTAGCCGCGGAACGTGTCTTAACCCTCGTATTTCTTCTTTTTTTACTTGATCTCTATAATTAGCGAATGGCAATGATTATACGTGACTGTGGACGAATACGTAGTTCCATTCAAGCGCTAGATTCCTATTGCTTTTCCCAGTGATCACTTTCGCGTTGACGCAATCCATTTCTGAGCGTTTGCACTCACCTCCGCTGCTATCCTGTCCATAATGCAAGGTTTTCCGATCCATCCCTTCCCTCATGCACTGTCAGCCTCTTTCAGTCAAGGCCCGTTCTGCCGCTGGGGAAATAAATAGAAAAAAGATACGACCCCTGCTCCCGTTCTGTCTTCCGTTACAACCCCCCCCCTTACCATTCTACCTACTCTATTCCGTTGCCAACTTTCCCGAATTTCCTGCCCACGTCTACTGAAATTTCCTCGATATTTTCAAAATTTTGCTGTCGAGCCGAGTGAGGGGCGATATAACCAGTGAAATGGTGAACGGGAAAAATTAACCGGATTTTTTTTTGCAACGCGGCAAGTTTCTTGTTTCTTCCAAAGGCGTCTTTTACAGGATTCCCCATCCAGCGACCAAATACGACTCCCAACGCTTAGCGATTCCCCAGCGTAGGACGTGTCCTACTTTCAGTACCTTTGAGTGGCCACTGCGACCTGTTGGCCCAACTCCAGCTTCTCTTCTCACACACGAAGAAATATACAAATGATTAGAGATGAGCATGTAATTGAGTACCTCTGTATCATTAGCTACTCCATACATCCGGACAACGTTCGGATGGTCGTACATTTGCATCACTCGAGCCTCTTTCCACAAAGCTAACGAATTTTCTGGACTCATATCGGTCAGAACCTTCACCGCCACCTATAAATCAGTACTGTAAAGTACATCGCAAGGATAGAAAAGATAAAACTTTCGACATTGATCAGTAACTTTCTAGGAATGTGGTGCGCATCCTACTTCCATTCCGAATCGCAGCGGCTTACTGTATGCGATGACTAATGTCTTTACTCTTTTCTTTACTAATACTTGTAATAGGGATCAGCCTGTCGTGCTCAGACCAGTCAGCGCTTTATCCTCCAAACGGGGACGATGTCCCCGATAGCTTTGCCTGGGAGGGTAAAAGCCCGATAGCCAGTTCGGGTTTTGAGCACTCACAGGGTCCTTGGTAAGGAAGCATTTGTTACTGCACCGCGTACCACTATTAAACTACCACTACCAATCACTGCCAACAACAACACCATCACTTGACTAACCCCCGTCGGGGATACGCCACGCATTATACTTCCAATAACTCAATGTGCAACTCACTATAGTCATTTTCATAGACAATACTGCTCTGAATTCGCGAGCTTTGACAGTTAACAGCTTTTGGCCCGAGGAACCTATCCTCAACCTCATTGTTGAAGCGCACACTTAGCAGGCAACGGTAGTTACTCACTTGCTACTAGACCTTCTCAGCCCTAGTTGAATACTTTTCTTGCATGGGAATGGACCCTATTTTTGCGGAAGATCTGTTCCCCCTCCATTCTTCTCCCCGTTTGGTCCCCTTTGGGACTGCTGCAGCCAATTTAGTATGATAGGGCCTCTCTATCTGCTAAGCTACAAATTGAGAACTCCTAAAGAACATTTAAGCTGGGATCGGAACCCCACAGCAATATTAGAAGTATTTTACGCTCCTAGAACAAAGGAATCAAACGAAGGAGCACTTTTCATCTTCACAACAGAATAATGGTCCCAATGTCACTAAAGTGCAAGAGTTTTTGCAAAATCAGTTTTTTTTTCGTTTTTGAATATGACAATCTTCATAAAACCCACGTCAATTACTTGATAATCCTTGCGAAGCACACCTCGGTAGACGCTTCCATAGGATCCTTTACCGAGTCGTTTTTTCAGTGTGATCATGCTAAACAAGGGGAACCGTGTGAAGTGATAAAAAAGCGCTATGAAGAAAAAAACTTGATGAAAGCATTGATATTTGTGTTCGTACGGGGAAAACCCGCCTCCCTTACCAATGTTTTAATTCCCAGCTCTTCCGTGGAACCGGACGATTCAACACCACCATTGTACTCTCGATTTGTATAGGCCTTTTTCGTACCTGAAATTTATCATAACTGAGGTTCTTCAGGTTGCGTTAATCATATTGAAATGTTGATTCATAGTACAAACCAGTTCGCGTTTCAATTTATCCAAAAACGACAGTTGTGTTTGCTTAGTTCCACCAACTGAATTGTTTCACACCCTATGCGTTTGCATTTAATACGGCGTATTCGTTTGGACATACCGTCCCACAAACTCGCTAACTCTCCCGTTCTACATGGAGCTGACCCTTCATAGCCTTCTGAATCCGTTAACCATTCTCATCTTAGATTCTGCTATTAGCGCCTTTATACCAACTTCTCGTCATTCATAAGCTGTATCTCATCTTACCTATGCCGGCAAGCGGAGCTCGTTTGTTAACATGTGGCGCCGATTACCCAACGCATGGTCTTAGGATCAGAATGTCTTGAATCGCTCACGTCTAGGCCACCGAGGCCTTCTTTCAATTCTTGCATAGTAAACTGTTGTCAAACTTTTCTGGGAGTATAAAAGCACTTCCTTAGGCGTTTGGCGTCACTAACTCTTTGTAATGCCATCAACGTATTCAGAATGCTTCACAATTTTTGAAATAGGGCAGAATTTGTGGTGCGTCCAGAATGGACTCAATAAATGCCGAAAACGTTAGGGCAGTGTTCAAACTTCGTGATGTCGCTCATCGACACGCTCTACAGCGCGTCAATGTGCCACGGGAGACGAGCAAGAGAATCGTAAATTGCCGCTCCGCCGCAGTGCGCCAATGGGCGCAGCATTTTTATAACTCGTACTAACTTGTTGATTGGAGCATCTTACTTCATTAAGATCCCGGTCATAGACCAGTCCATGACTGTTTCCGGTTCTGAATTGCCTGTTGTCGCCATCTACTACTGGAACCATCGTCATTTGCGGGCGCGACGTCGCACGCGACGCCCACCAGCGCGGCGAATTACGATTCTCTTGTCACATACCCACGTGCCACAGCCCTTCAATCCTGCAGATGCGAACGCATCTACTAGAATCGATCGGCGCCCAGCGCTTATGTATTGCGAGAGTGTGGAGGAGCTGGAGGTGCGCGTTGCCTGGTCACGCGTCTGGAATAGATCGGCACTGGCCGCTGGGCCCTTGGGAAAGTATGAACAGTGGAAGGGTATCAGACAGTGTGAAAGCAGCGCCTGCCTCTCTGTTATCAGATGCTCTCTCAAAACGCAAAAGACGGGCGCCGATCAATTACCGTCCGCGACTGCGTTCACGTCTAGCCTCGGAGCACTGTTGCATTGTAGCGCGTCGAAGCGCATCAGCGCCAAATACTAACAGTTAGGCTAACTTTCTTCTGTTGGGATGCTATCTAACTCTCCTCTCTTTTCCGTCATCGGTAATCGAGTGAATGCTCCAATAACCTTATTGGGAGGCTCGCTGAATTCTTCTGTGCACATGAGGTTGGTAGGTGAAACTTTTATTATGGCCTGACGTTTCGACTAGATCGTCTTCATCAGAGGCCTAAAGGCTGTGACATTTCTGACTGTAGCCATTACACAAGATTGGCACAGTAAGTCCCACTAATTGTACTAATGGGTGAGTCTTTCCTTTCATACGAGATTTTTCGGGTGGTTTTCTCAATAGTCTGTCAGAAACGTTAGGGAAGAGGAGATCTTTGGCGGTGTAGAGAGAGCAATTTCAAACCATGAGCCACGTTTAGGCCTCTGATGAAGACGATCTAGTCGAAACGTCAGGCCATAATAAAGTTCCACCTACCAACCTCGTGTGCTCCGAAATATTTATCAAATGAAACAACAATGCCGAGGTTTTACTGGACACTACCTATAGTGAGGAGTTCGAAGGACTCTACGAGCAAAACTATGATCACCGCCATCCAAGTAAAATCAGTGACTACGCTAAGTTTGTTCTCTCGTGCATAAGCTCCGTCCTTTTTTGGGCCGAGCAAGGAGCCCTTATATCCTTCAGGTGTATTGAATTATGCACCCAAATAACCAATTTCTACCATCTATCACCATTTTTTGCAACATCGGACGGCACCTCTAACATATACTAACAGCATCCAAGTGGTAGCGGATTTGTTTACATTTCTATCTAGACCAATTATACAAGCGGTATTCGAACACTTATCAGTCAGTGGATTTCATCGCTCCCGTGGGGACTGCCAGTGAACATACACTTTTCAATGGGACTCCAATAATGTAGCGGTCGATTCAATTGTGATCCTGCTGCTAGCGTAAGGAATGAAACGTAGTCATTCATTGAGCTTCTCAATTCTGACACCTAATTATACTGATCATGGCTCAATCATAAGGACTGTAAAGAAGTGTAGCAGAGGAAAACTTGTATCGGTAGCTCTCAGGCCTACCACACACAGTCATCATACCTCCCTCTTAAGGCTGTTCTTTTGCTTATGTGGAGATTCACAATGTGCTTCCACAGCAAAATTAATAGCAAAGTTACTGGCAGTTCTATCTAACCCCTGCTATCATACAAGTTCAGCTGTCACCTTTTCTCACTCATCGTCTTTGCACTACATCGCCCGCATTTAAGCACAAGAAAGCCCTTGTTAGCTCGAAGAGTGTGATGAAAATTGGAGTGTTTCCTGCATACTCAGGAACTATCACTGAAATTGTTACGCTCTTTTAGTCTTTAACGTCCCTTATCAACAGTTACAGTTGACAGTACAGTCATTGCTCACATCCTTTCACTCACCATAGATGTTTGAGTCCATTTGTCTTTGTCGCTTATCAATTTGAACACTGCAGTCAAAATGGAGGAAGTTATGAGTTCGCGGTAGAACACACAAACCTTCACAGATGAGCAGACAAAATAGACGGAGTAGGCGTTGCATTTGAAAATAGTA
>MU912448.1:24652-50682 GCA_036418165.1 Cooperia oncophora
AAGTCAAGGAAGAAGAAAGTCTTCTTTTTTGCCCCGTCCCCCTGTAGACGTTTTCCCCCTTTCAGAAGGAATCTGGTGCCAGCTCACAGTCTCCGGCGGTAGGAAACTTGGCTGGACGGAACAGATGCCGTCGGACCGCGCCCTTGGACTTTCCATTACATAATAACTGTACTATGTGAACTCACTGGATGTAGCTTGCTTTTGTTTAGCAGAGTGCTGTTCTTTGCTGACATTTGTTAACGAAGTCCCTGATCACCAGGACGTCCAGAAACCTTTCGTTGCACAAGGTAATGCGGTCCGCAGTCGCAGAGAATGTATGTACCACCTCCAAGGCCGAAACGGCTTGAAAAGAGTTCTCTAACACATAAGCGCTCTCCACCTTTATAATTTCGTTTCACCATTGCTAGATCGCTCAGTTATGTCTACCTTTCTCTACTCTGCCGCCACACCGTCACCTGTTCCTCTTTTCTGCGCTCACTGTCCCGCTGTGTTCTCTTAGATGAGAACCGACACTTTCCAACGGTTTTGTTCGCTTTTGTCTTCAGTCGTGAGTTACCTAGTACCACGCCCTTGTTTGAAACTCACCGCCCACGAGTGGAAGGTGCGGGCTCTGCCTCCAGGGTACAGCATCGATCCGTAAAATAACGGTGTTAGTACGACTCCCTCCCGAGGCAGGGTCTCGGTAAGATCCTCCCCCCCCCGCCCAAGAGAGGACGTTGGCGCGACCCCTTTCCCCAACACCTAGCCATCACTTTCCTACAAGTTCAGGAGCCAACTATTATTTTCAACTATCGGAAATATAGTTATATAGAGCTTTGGTTGCGCCACCAACTAGGGGGGTCTCTCCCAACATCCCAACAATGACCAAATACCACCCCTCTCCCCCTCCCTTCCCAGCGACCAGGTACGACCCCATTTGTTTCACCACAACACTGGTTACAGTCCTACTATTTCAGGTGACTCCAGTCGATATCGTGAATATTGCGAGATGGATTCATGTCCCTTATAAAATTGCCAAAACAATGATGCCAGCAGGATTTTCTGACAGATTCCGACTTCATGATAGTAACTTCTTGAAAGCTTTAACAGAGGATATCGATATAAACCATATTCCAACCACACTCGGTGGAAGCCATGAGGTAAAATAATTCACACGAACTAGGTTGCCTTCGCTTTCCGCTGAGGGAGAACCGGAGAAGAAAAGGTGGGCAAAAGTACATGTGACAGCCGAATCACGTCACGTCTCTCTCTGTCTGCGCCCTCTCATCGAGTAGAGAAATAGCGCATATGGTCATTCTAAGGTTTCCAGAAGACGTGGTAAGAAAGTACAGGCAACAGACATGTCGCGTAGCGACGCAGCATAGCCATGCACCCCGCCCCCATCCCTAACCAACCTCCCTATCAGGTTTTAGCTTCGAAGCGGAGAAAATCCTACACCAAGCGAGTACTGACTTTTCCATCTGTGCGAATATGTGGAGAGTCAGGTTGAGCTTCTCTGCCCGCGATTCTCCACATTGACCATTCGCATCCAAGCGCCCTACACGGTAGAATTCGATTACGAGTGCATGCATGAACGGTTCACACCCCCCCCCCCCCCACCCCCCCTCTAACAACTTCTCACCTCCTCCAGTACACGACCCCTCTCAAAGAAGGGTCTAAACCATCCCCCCACATCGAATCTTCCGTAATGTGGATCATCTCGTGAACCATCAGGAAGAGTGCCTCGCCGCCGAGCGGTTCAGGGACTGTGAGGCTGGGACTACGCAGCACGCGTAAAGGGTAAAATAGCCATCAAAAATTCTCTTCAAGATGCGGAATCTGACCCCTTTCCCCTGGCGAACAAATGTGATCTCCCT
Source organism: Cooperia oncophora (assembly GCA_036418165.1). Lineage (NCBI taxonomy): Eukaryota > Metazoa > Nematoda > Chromadorea > Rhabditida > Trichostrongylidae > Cooperia > Cooperia oncophora. The sequence continues at coordinate 26,509 of MU912448.1, forward strand.
CATGGGTTTCGCACAACGCTGTCTGCACGATCCTTCAGTTCTCAAGTGGCGGAAGGTATGAAAGCGGTCCCACAAAGAATACTGTATCAGTTGTGGACTAGCATCTGAAGTACTATATGTTTAGGGCATTATCTGCGTTGGAGCAGAACGAGTACTTCCAAGTGAATACTGGACTCCTGAGAACTCCGATCTCATTCATCATCTAGAACACCTGCATATCCCTGCCAAGAAGACCCGCCATATAACAGTGGAGATTTGTGAACCGAAAATGTTGCGATGGTATTTTCGAACAGATGGCGACGTATATTTTGGAGTGTTTTATGAGGTAAACTTTGTAGTTTTAACACCACAGTGCACGTCAAAGTCGTATGGGCGGAACTGGACCTACATGCTAATGCGCCTTTGCGCTTACTCAGTGCGATACTTCTCCGGTAATAAGGAGCGGTGCGTCAATGTAGAAAGCGCTATTATCTGTCCAGCTCCGAATAGGGTCTTCAACCGGAAAATTGTGAGACTCCGCTTATGATCACTCGTAATTATTCTCTTATGACGTCAATTTTCTTACTATTATTATCATTATAATTGGTATTATTAGTTCCGATGGAAAAGGAAAGCTGGCTCAGAACGTTGCTCGGTCTTACACTGTTCCTTATCAAACTAACAAACCAACTGTCGCTTAGTGGACTCGTAAACTCATCTGAAATGCGTTCCACGATTAGCGTGAAGGCGGAACTCGTAATAAGTCATGGTCTCGTCTTTGGTGCGCTTTCGTTTGTGAACGGAGCTCCAACACGGAGGAAGGCCACATTGAAGGGAATCTCTTCACCTTACACGTTGAGCGTGCCGACCGCGTCTTCAAAACATATGTCAATCACTAATAATAGTCCCCTGCCCCCAACCTCCCTCTCCAGGTAAAAAAACTCCCGTCCGCCAATTTTCAAACTAGATTCCTTTTCCGAATCACTCACCCTGCAAGCTACGTCTACTGGCTCTTGAAATCACTCTTTAGTTAGTGATGCGATGATTTATGCCTAGTAAACCCATACTTTATGGGAATCGCTTTGGAGCGTATGTAACCAGTCGTGCACTTTTTTGGGTCCAGTAGCCTTGGAGAGGGCATTTGAAGGGCTTCCCGTACGAAGGTAGGATTCCTGCTTTGCAGATGAAGACTTCTGCCTGAGCCCGGGGAGGACCCTGAGGTCGATACTATTAGTTTGGATCACGTCAACTATATGAAAAAGGAAATTTCTCCATGGATGACGTTACTCAAACTTTTGCACGAGAAATCCTTTCTGTTTTCTTATTTAGCCAGCTTTCGCCATAAATGCTTTGATTGTCTTCGAGATTGTCAAATAAATAAATAAATAAATAAATAAACAATAAATAAATGAACTGAGTAGATAAATGAACCAATAAGTAAATAAATAAATGCCCTCCTTTGAAAAATACTTGCGTTTTTTTGAATAGTAATTTTTCAGAGCAAACTTGATGCGAAAAACGAGCATCATTTGGATATTGAGTACTGATGGAACATTCGTCCCATGTGTAACAACTAAGTGCTAAACTGGTACACGAGAATGACTCTGTGAATTGTCAGAAGAGCGGCAGGTACATAACTAGACTCGAGTTGAAATATTTAGTGACCAGAGGTCATTGCACCATCATTATTGGTGCCACTCCTCAAATCTCTTGAAAAAAGTTGTTTTAACGAAAGTCAGTCATGCTCCTTCAGGTACCATATTGTGTTCTGCAACCGACATTCATGGCTCTCACGACGAACGATTGATCACTACATTACTGTCACAGACATGGAAGGGAACTCTGAAAGAATTCATTCCGATGGCAGCTTCTCTCCAGCTATACAACTGTAGAAAGAGCTTCACTTCTTGTGCACCTCACTGCTATGTATAATATGTTTCTGTGAGCAGAAACTAAGCTTCTACAAGGGTGTCATGAAAGATTAGACTGTTGTGATGTTTAGTAATGGTTCCGACAGGTAGTGCTTGGATATTTTCCTAACAATGTTTATCAATTCTCAACTATATTCAGGTTTTATGTAGAGTCTTTCAAATTCGCATTCTATCTTGTACGAATAGATTTTATGAATGAATTAACTTAATGAGTTTTTGAATGAAGGAACAATTTTTTCCCTCTTGATTCCGAGTAAGGGGAAGGACACAGTCTTCTAGTTTATTCTCTATTTATAACGTCCCGATAAATCTGACTCGTGGGCTGACGAATGATAGAACTTGAAGCCATCTTGAAGACGAACGGCACGATAAATCCCAAGACATGCAGGATTGAAACGTGTAGCAGGACAGAATTTGGCACCCTTAGCGGCGTGGCACCTTTCCTACAAAAGGCGCTCCCTTACAGCGCCTTGTCAAGCTACACAATGCCGGACCGGTGCTCTGCTCGTATCGCTCCATTTTTGCAGTACAGTATGAAGCGAAGAATGAAGAGCTCGCGATGCTGCATGGATATATGAGTACATAGATGGAGCCGTATTTACCGTAGCGGTTCTTGGCACGATGAAATCGTGGACGTCGTCCGAAATTGCTTACTGAGTTGCGTAGAACAACAGCCTTTTTGTAGGCTTTTGATGGTTTCACTTCAGTTTTTCGCCATTTTCCCACTGTGTAGCAGACTGCAAGCCGAAACCGAGTACCAAATTATCGTACCATATCCCTTTCAAATATAGGTCTCATTGGCCTTAACCGAGCCCATCAGACACTGTCTCAGTGAGACGTAGGGTGTACAAGGCGCCATTCTGGGCCTATGGCGACATTTTATAATGCGAGAGTGGGTGAGGTGGCGGGTGAGGAGTCAAGTTTGCTGTGTGTCCTCGTAAATCATGCGTCTGAGCGTGGCAAAATGAGGTTGCATGTTCAATGGTCGCGTATGAACACGCAGTCACTGCAGACGCTGGGCAGTGTCGGCGAAGGGGGCTGGAGGGAAGGGAGCTGGGTCTTGAGCTGCGCCAGCTGCGCCACTATTCCACTGTTGCTTGCCCGCCCCAGTGTTAGAAATTGGGGTGTAACTATAAAGTTTCTGCGTGAAAAGGAAACAAAGCTACTTATGAGAGCATGAAGAGGCATCAAAGAATTTCATTGCAAACAACGCTGGAGATCCAGAAAAATTCGATATTCTTGAATTTGAAGGTTCTTGTTTCTTCATATTTCTTTTTTTCTTGTTTCTTCAAATTTCATTTTTCTCCAGAGCATTGGGGCCCTCTGCTATGACCGCGTTATCATTAAGAGCCCCTCTTTTGTGGCCTCGATTTAGCATTTAATTCTGACTGACTACGGGAACTACGCTTATAACAGAGAGTGCAATGTGGACATCCTAACAGGCAAGCAATCGACTGCTAAGCTGACGCTAGCCGAACGATCCAGGATTTAGTAGAAAGGACAATGCGATACATCTATGCTACAGAATTTCCTAGGAGACGAGGGGAAAGGCAACCAACGGCCACAGTAAACATGAACAATCACGAACCCACAGTCTCCTTACTGCGCGCTTATTGATAGGGAAAATGCTTCACCTCTGATTGCGAACCTGCCCTCCTGGTTCGCAGAAAAGATCCATTTTTCAGGTGATTGTACCGTTTCTCTTCAAAAATCCTGTGCAATGAGAGACAGACTAGTTGTCTTTCAAAAGATGAAACCGTTCCAGTCCAGTCCCATTAACACGTTGACGATGAGCCATTTTCCCCATGACTTGCGCCTGGGACGGCATATTTTTCTACACTGAAACTTAGTAATTTCCAAACAAATGAATTACTACGACCAAAATATATACTCATAGCAAACTGCAAGAGACGAGCCATATTATGAAGCAATCTCGACTCTGTGAGCACAATTTTACTCTTCATGTGCTTCCATCTCCAAAATCAGGCCAATTCTCTTATCGAATTCCTACCCTCCAACATATGAATCTGACTAATCGAAAATTTGTCTCCCGGCGACCGTGGTTTTATCCTAAAGAACAATATCGCATCCCTCGACCCGAAAATGTTTGTTTTTGAACTGATTTCATGAAAAGAAACTGAAACAATCGCGCAGATCTTGAGTTATATAATAAATGTAGGACAGCATTGTTCGACGCCGTTCCACAAGACAAACCTCCTGTCGTCACACATTGACGAAAATCGTCGTCAACGCGTTAACTGGACGTAAAATTTTTTAAAATTTTTGTTGAGGGGGTCGGTTCACCGGTAGGGACAAGTTTTCAGGGAATTTGATGATCTATAGGACATTTTGGCGCGGGCGCCAGGCAGTTTTGTGGCAAGCGATTGTGATATTTGTGTTCAGGGGTCAAGCTAACCCACGGCCACCGGGGACATTTGCGGGAAACGAATGCGATATTCGTGTTCAGGCATTCAAGCTACCCCACGAAACAAGTTTTCAGCGCTTTTGGTGACCAAAGGTATTTGGGCGCCTGTGTGGCGCGGGGGCCGGGCAGTCCGGGCCAAACCACTGTGCTGTTCGTTTCAGAATTTCAGCCTACTCCTATAGACATCTTTTGAACAAATTTGGTTGCTCGCACGTCTTTATTATTAGAGCAGTATGCTGTCGGACAGCATTGTCCGACACCGTCCCATGAGACAGACTGGCTGTCGCCCACCATTGTCCGACACCGTCGTCAACGTGTTAAACAGGGAGGGTAAGTTCACAGTTTATAAGGATTATTAGAAACCGTATGAATGGGATTTCAGTGTGCCAACTCGACCGCCGCACTTTTATGCGCCCTGTTTACGATTTTTGTAAGGAAAATAACGCTGCGATCGGAACTCAAAAATCAGTTGGAGAAGTTGTTTTTCACACTGCATCAGCAGTTCTTGAGTAGATAAGAAAGCCATTTTCTGATGATCGGAAAGGTACTGTCTTATCTCATGGGAACGCCCAGTCATTTGACGAAAGTTCACTAACTCAAAACAAATTGTAAGAGTTACAATGTTCTATCAATACAATGTTCTATAGTAATGTTCTTCATCACGTGCAGTACACTTCGTAGATATTTTTACTACGAATTTGTCTCTAGGGCACAACATTGTAACGAGGAAAATTGGCCGCACAGGCAAATAAGATTTGCAGTCCGATAGACTGCTACCGCAACCGATACACTTGCAAAAATTGCCTAAGCTTCAGATTCTTCTAGATAGCAATGTGAAAACGGCCCTACAACTAGCCGTCTGATGCGACTTTCGCCATAGTAGTTTATACCCTTGATGAGAAGGTTGTTCGTCCTTCATTGTTCTCCCATCACATATCCGTGTGCGCAGCTAAGGAGCGGGGACGATCCAACAACGGGGAAGGAAGCTGATGTACAGGGGGCCCAATAAAAAAATGACACTTTGGCCGACTCACATATAAGCAAAGTTTTTGCAGCCCAGTCAGAGGAACGGATACGAGTACCAGAGCGGAAGATACCCAAGATGTTCCTCGATAAGCAGGAGCAGGCTCTCGTCCATCACCTTCATGTACACCAAAATATGAAGTCATCTCCAATCGCAACCTGACTGGAGAAGACCTATGGAATTCACGACAGCTGCAAAACTTCTTGTATGGAGTCACCCATTAACAGCTACCTGGTGACCAGCACTCTTGATCTGGAAGACCTCCAACATCGAGTTGCTACGGGCCAGGATATCATTTTCACCGCAGTCGCTAAGGCGCGGACTGATGGTATGGACCAGGAAGTTCCTGGAATGGTAAGACCGATATTTTCTTCGTGGACCCCTCATGTCCTGCCCTCATGTCGTCGCCTGTACCATCTTGAAACTTCGTACTGCTACAGGGTCGGGTGCCAGCAAATGGAATGGAAGGGCGCTGGAAAAACTCTCGTCTATTTGGAGTCGAAGGGCTGAAGAAGACGGAATACCCAAGTAGGCACCCTGCCCTGACTGTCTCCGGCGATATCAACTGTACCTCGGTCGAGCGGTTAATAGGCATCCCACTCAACACGGTGTAGAACTAAGTCCACAATACCCTTGGAAAGCAATTCTTATTTTTGGTGTTATTTGTTTCTACCATTCCAATTCTCAAAAATCACATATTTCAGTTGTACTTCCTGTTTACGCGGCAGTTTCGAGATCTGCGTGTAAGTTTTCGACATTCAGCGCCATCACGGTCCGGATCGTTGCCTGTCAATGTGACTCGTGGTTCGACCAGCAAGTTCGTTGCTATCCTGCCGTTTTGCTTCAGTAGTTGGAGTTACACGGCTTCTTACCTTGCACACACATAACACCATCCTAACAACTTACCCGAACTTCCTCACCTTGAACGCTTCTGTTCACTCAGGCAGCGTTCAGATTTCGCGACGACGCGTGTCGACGCGCTGTGGCGCGCTGTAACGCGCGTCGATGTTCTTCCATTGCAACAACGTTCCAGTGCTATAGACAGGAATGCAACCGCAGGCGACATCGATCGATCGTCGCTGGACGATTGTGTTTCAGAGAGTGAAGAAGAACAGGAGGATACCAAACTGTGAATTTGCACCCACCCTCCTGTTGTCATATGCTCTCTCAAAAACCAAGCGACCAGCGCCGATCGATACGGCAGTCTACGGCTGCTTTCCCGTCTGTGGCCTTGGAGCACCACTGCAATGGTAGCGCGTCGACGAGCGTCATCGCTAAGTCTGAACGCTGTATTAACTTTGCATGAATTCTCGCACCACAAGCACGCATTACCGTAACGCTACCGTAATTGTGATTCCGAGGTATTTTGTGGATCTCTAGAAAAATTTTTTGTAAATATAAGCAATTTCAGACGCACCGTAGTGAGCGTCCGCGGTACCTCACAACTCCGACGGAGCGCCGACATAGTGTCGAAAAACCCCTACGATGAAGATGGTTCGGAACTGAGCGAGAGTCTACCTATATTTCCTCCACAGAGGACAAGTTCAGGTCTCTCCGGAAATCGATGTATCGATCGATGACTGTCGCCAAAATGCTTATGAATTGGTTAATTATGTATGTATGGAACTATATCGTTCGAAACGGGTCCTGATCGGTACCAATAGCCAGCACTATTCACCACTTACTTCCTCAGTGGGCGAAATTCTGATTTTGGTCGAAATTTTTCCCCGAAAGTAAATTTGTTCACAGTTTTGCCGCCACCGGTAGTCACATGAACTCGAATATCTTATCTACTTGGCGAGAAAGCGTTTGGCGCCCGCACCACAGGCGCCTGCGCCAGAACACCTCAGATCACTGGACTTGCGGAAACCTTATCCAAGAGCCCTTCGGGTTCGGATTTAACATCAGTTTGGCACGAAACCGACTCTTACATGCGCAGGATACACCGCTTAATTGGTCTGTGAGGCGGTCGCCAGTTCCGACTCTAGTACTCGTGTTCAGGGGTTCAGGCTAGCTCCGGGCACCGTATTGCCAGATCTGTCCCTGAGGAAAAATTTCGCTTGACATCTGACTTCCGTTCTAAACAAGGGAATAGGTGAGAGGTAAGTAGTGCTACTACCTATAAAACGGGATTTTCAGCGACAAACGAGAAAGCGTGGACCTCCAGCTTAGACTCTGATTACTGCCATGTTCTGTGGTTTGGGAGCTGCCGACAGCGACACCACTGCGCGCGATGGCACGTATTCGTCGCGGTCGTTATGAATAAGCCGCGCGCGACGAAGGCCAGTTTCCGCCTTTCCGAGTAACCGCGGTGTCGCTGGCGCCCGTGACCCATACCTCGTTTTCGAAAGGTTTCTTACTCTTGTATAGAACCTTCTCACTCAAAGTGTTTCGCCAATATTTACCTTGCAAAAATGATTTTCGACTGTATTTGGGCCGATTTGTTTCATTCCTCTCTATTTCATACGGATATAACGACGATCTCTGGTATAGTGTATAAAGTCTCTTGGTTGTGCTCTATCACTATGATCTGTGTTACGATGAATAAAATCAAATTTTTTTGCCAGTTGGAATCGTTTCTTTATCCAAAGCAAAACAACAGTTGTCGAACTGGTAGGAGTACTTAACGAAGAATTCATATTCCGCCTTCAGCTGAGGTTTGCAGCCACATTCTGCTGTTCATCTAGGATGTGGAGTGTCTCTATAAAAGAGTGGAGGTGGCATGGAAATACGCAGTGGTCGCCATTTCTCGCCCATCAATTGAACTATACAGGGGACAGGCAAAAAAGGCACTTTTCTTCCTCGACTTTCGAGGCGTTATAAGTGACACTTTATTAAATTCTTGGACATTTCCACCATCATATTCACGATACTCCGCCACAGCCTTCTGGACGAGCGCCATCGAGAGATTCTGCCACGCGACCGTGATTCGGTGCCTGAGTTCAGCGAGGTCGTTGATTTCTCCGCCACTGTAGACCACCCTGTTGAGCTCCAAAGTTTCCAATTCACAATCCGAGCCCGGTAATCGAGGGGGAGGGCAGGTGGCCTACTTGGGTATTCCGTCTTCTTCAGCCCTTCGACTTCCAAATAGACGAGAGTTTTTCCAGCGCCCTTCCATTCCATTTGCTGGCACCCAATCCTGTAGCAGTACGAAGTTTCAAGATGGTACAGGCGACGACATGAGGGCAGGACATGAGGGGTCCACGAAGAAAATATCGGTCTTACCATTCCAGGAACTTCCGGTCCATACCATCAACCGCGCCTTGGCGACTGCGGTGAAGATGATATCCTGGACCGTAGCGACTCGATGTTGGAGGTCTTCCAGATCAAGAGTGCTGGTCTCCAGGTAGCTGTCCATGGGTGACTCCATACAAGAAGTTTCGCAGCTGACGTGAATTCCAAAGGTCTTCTCCAGTCAGGCTGCGATTGGAGATGACTTCATATTTTGGTGTACATGAAGGTGATGGGCGAGAGCCTGCTCCTGCTTATCGAGGAACATCTTGGGTATCTTCCGCCCTGGTACTCGTATCCTTCCTCTGTCTGGGCTGCAAAAACTTTGCTGATATGTGACTCGGTCAAAGTGTCATTTTTTTATTGGGCCCCCTGTACATCAGCTTCCTTCCCCGTTGTTGGATCGTCCCCGCTCCTTAGCTGCGCACACGGATATGTGATGGGAGAACAATGAAGGACGAACAACCTTCTCATCAAGGGTATAAACTACTATGGCGAAAGTCGCATCAGACGGCTAGTTGTAGGGCCGTTTTCACATTGCTATCTAGAAGAATCTGAAGCTTAGGCAATTTTTGCAAGTGTATCGGTTGCGGTAGCAGTCTATCGGACTGCAAATCTTATTTGCCTGTGCGGCCAATTTTCCTCGTTACAATGTTGTGCCCTAGAGACAAATTCGTAGTAAAAATATCTACGAAGTGTACTGCACGTGATGAAGAACATTACTATAGAACATTGTATTGATAGAACATTGTAACTCTTACAATTTGTTTTGAGTTAGTGAACTTTCGTCAAATGACTGGGCGTTCCCATGAGATAAGACAGTACCTTTCCGATCATCAGAAAATGGCTTTCTTATCTACTCAAGAACTGCTGATGCAGTGTGAAAAACAACTTCTCCAACTGATTTTTGAGTTCCGATCGCAGCGTTATTTTCCTTACAAAAATCGTAAACAGGGCGCATAAAAGTGCGGCGGTCGAGTTGGCACACTGAAATCCCATTCATACGGTTTCTAATAATCCTTATAAACTGTGAACTTACCCTCCCTGTTTAACACGTTGACGACGGTGTCGGACAATGGTGGGCGACAGCCAGTCTGTCTCATGGGACGGTGTCGGACAATGCTGTCCGACAGCATACTGCTCTAATAATAAAGACGTGCGAGCAACCAAGTTTGTTCAAAAGATGTCTATAGGAGTAGGCTGAAATTCTGAAACGAACAGCACAGTGGTTTGGCCCGGACTGCCCGGCGCCCGCGCCAAGGCGCCAAAATACCTTAGGTCACCAAAAGCGCTGAAAACTTGTTTCGTGGGGTAGCTTGAATGCCTGAACACGAATATCGCATTCGTTTCCCGCAAATGTCCCCGGTGGCCGTGGGTTAGCTTGACCCCTGAACACAAATATCACAATCGCTTGCCACAAAACTGCCTGGCGCCCGCGCCAAAATGTCCTAGATCATCAAATTCCCTGAAAACTTGTCCCTACCGGTGAACCGACCCCCTCAACAAAAATATCATGTCCACTTAACGCGTTGACGACGATTTCCGTCAATGGTGGACGACAGAAAGTTTGTCTTGTGGAACGGCGTCGCCCAATGCTGTCCCACAGTTATTATATAACTCAAGATCTGCGCGATTGTTTCACTTTCTTTTCATAAATTAGTTCAAGAACAAACATTTTCGGGTCGAGGGATGCGATATTGTTCTTTAGGATCAAACCACCCCGGGAGACAAATTTTCAGTCAATTCAAGAGGAGGAATTCGGTAAAAAATGGCCTGATTTTGGGATGGAGCAATAAGAGCTAAATTGTGTCAAGATTCGAGATTGCTATACTCGTCTCTTGCATTTCTCGATAGATTTTGGTCGTAGTAATTCATTTATTTGGAAATTACTAAGTTTCAGTGTAGAAAAATGTGCCGTCCCAGGCGCAAGTCATGGGAAAAATGGCTCATCGTCAACGTGTTAATGGGACTGGACTGGAACGGTTTCATCTTTTGAAAGACAACTAGTCTGTCTCTCATTGCACAGGATTTTTGAAGAGAAACGGTACAATCACCTGAAAAATGGATCTTTTCTGCGAACCAGGAGGGCAGGTTCGCAATCAGAGGTGAAGCATTTTCCCTATCAATAAGCGCGCAGTAAGGAGACTGTGGGTTCGTGATTGTTCAATGTTACTGTGGCCTCTGTCCCTTTCCCCCGTCTCCTAGGGAATTCTCGTACATAGATGTATCAGCATGTTCTTTTACTAATCTGGATCTTCAGCAGCGTCAGCTTAGCAGCATTGCTTCCTGTAGATGTCTCCACATTGCACGTGCTCTGTAATAGCGTACTGTTCCCGAGTCTCAGAAAAATCTAAATGAGGCACAAAAAGAGGCCTAAGAAACGGTTATAGCAGAGGGCCCCAATGCTCTGGAGAAAAATGAAATTTGAAGAAACAAGAAAAAAAGAAATATGAAGAAACAAGAACCTTCAAATTCAAGAATATCGAATTTTTCTGGATCTCCAGCGTTGTTTGCAATGAAATTCTTTGATGCCTCTTCATGCTCTCATAAGTAGCTTTGTTTCCTTTTCACGCAGAAACTTTATAGTTACACCCCAATTTCTAACACTGGGGCGGGCAAGCAACAGTGGAATAGTGGCGCAGCTGGCGCAGCTCAAGACCCAGCTCCCTTCCCTCCAGCCCCCTTCGCCGACACTGCCCAGCGTCTGCAGTGACTGCGTGTTCATACGCGACCATTGAACATGCAACCTCATTTGCCAACGGCTCAGCCATGATTTCACGTCGAGGACACACAGCAAACTTGACTCTCACCCCCACGCTCCCCATCTCGCATTATTAAATTCGCCATAGGCCAAATGGCGCTGTACACCCTGATCGTCGCACCCTCACTGAGACAGTGTCTGATGGGCTCGGTTAAGGCCAATGAGACCTATATTTGAAAGGGATATGGTACGATAATTTGGTACTCGGTTTCGGCTTGCAGTCTGCTACACAGTGGGAAAATGGCGAAAAACTGAAGTGAAACCATCAAAAGCCTACAAAAAGGCTGTTGTTCTACGCAACTCAGCAAGCAATTTCGGACGACGTCCACGATTTCATCGTGCCAATAACCGCTACGGTAGATACGGCTGCATCTATGTACTCATATATCCATGCAGCATCGCAAGCTCTTCATATCATCCCTTCGCTTCATACTGTACTGCAAAAATGGAGCGATACGAGCAGAGCACCGGTCCGGCATTGTGTAGCTTGACAAGGCGCTGTAAGGGAGCGCCTTTTGTAGGAAAGGTGCCACGCCGCTAAGGGTGCCAAATTCTGTCCTGCTACACGTTTCAATCCTGCATGTCTTGGGATTTATCGTGCCGTTCGTCTTCAAGATGGCTTCAAGTTCTATCATTCATCAGCCCACGAGTCAGATTTATCGGGACGTTATAAATAGAGAATAAACTAGAAGACTGTGTCCTTCCCCTTACTCGGAATCAAGAGGGAAAAAATTGTTCCTCATTCAAAAACTCATTAGAATTCATTCCAAGTTTCAGAATTCATAAAATCTATTCGTACAAGATAGAATGCGAAATTTGAAAGACTCTACATTAAACCTGAATATAGTTGAGAATTGATAAACATTATTAGGGAAACATCCAAGCACAACCTGTCGGAACCATCACTAAACATCATAACATGTCTAATCTTTTCATGACACCCTTGTAGAAGCTTAGTTTCTGCTCACAGAAACATAATATACATAGCAGTGAGGTGCACAAGAAGTGAAGCTCTTTCTACAGTTGTATAGCTGGAGAGAAGCTGCCATCGGAATGAATTCGTTCAGAGTTCCCTTCCATGTCTGTGACAGTAATGTAGTGATCAATCGTTCGTCGTGAGAGCCATGAATGTCGGTTGCAGAACACAATATGGTACCTGAAGGAGCATGACTGACTTTCGTTAAAACAATTTTTTCAAGAGATTTGAGGAGTGGCACCAATAATGATGGTGCAATGACCTCTGGTCACTAAATATTTCAACTCGAGTCTAGTTATGTACCTGCCGCTCTTCTGACAATTCACAGAGTCATTCTCGTGTACCAGTTTAGCACTTAGTTTCAGCCATGGGTAATGCATTTCCATAGACTCAATATCCAAATGATGCTCGTTTTTCGCATCAAGTTTGCTCTGAAAAATTACTATTCAAAAAAACGCAAGTATTTTTCAAAGGAGGGCATTTATTTATTTACTTATTGGTTCATTTATCTACTCAGTTATTTATTTATTGTTTATTTATTTATTTATTTATTTGACAATCTCGAAGACAATCAAGCATTTATGGCGAAAGCTGGCTAAATAAGAAAACAGAAAGGATTTCTCGTGCAAAAGTTTGAGTAACGTCATCCATGGAGAAATTTCCTTTTTCATATAGTTGACGTGATCCAAACTAATAGTATCGACCTCAGGGTCCTCCCCGGGCTCAGGCAGAAGTCTTCATCTGCAAAGCAGGAATCCTACCTTCGTACGGGAAGCCCTTCAAATGCCCTCTCCAAGGCTACTGGACCCAAAAAAGTGCACGACTGGTTACATACGCTCCAAAGCGATTCCCATAAAGTATGGGTTTACTAGGCATAAATCATCGCATCACTAACTAAAGAGTGATTTCAAGAGCCAGTAGACGTAGCTTGCAGGGTGAGTGATTCGGAAAAGGAATCTAGTTTGAAAATTGGCGGACGGGAGTTTTTTTACCTGGAGAGGGAGGTTGGGGGGCAGGGACTATTTTTTAGTGATTGAACAATATGTCTTTGAAGACGCGATCCACGCTCACCGTGTAGGTGAAGAGATTCCTCCAATTGTGCCTTCCTCGTGGTTGAGCTCCCGTTCACAAGACGATAAAGCGAAAAAGCGCACCAAGACGAGACACTTATTACGAGTTCCGCCTTCACGCTAATCGTGGAACGCATCTCAGATGAGTTTACGAGTCCACTAAGCGACAGTTGGTTTGTTAGTTTGATAAGGAACAGTGTAAGACCGAGCAACGTTCTGAGCCAGCTTTCCTTTTCCATCGGAACTAATAATACCAATTATAATGATAATAATAGTAAGAAAATTGACGTCATAAGAGAATAATTACGAGTGATCATAAGCGGAGTCTCACAATTTTCCGGTTGAAGACCCTATTCGGAGCTGGACAGATAATAGCGCTTTCTACATTGACGCACCGCTCCTTATTACCGGAGAAGTATCGCACTGAGTAAGCGCAAAGGCGCATTAGCATGTAGGTCCAGTTCCGCCCATACGATTGACGTGCACTGTGTATCAAAATATCAAAATCTCACCTCATAGAACACTCCAAAATATACGTCGCCATCCGTTCGAAAATACCATCGCAACATTTTCGGTTCACAAATCTCCACTGTTATATGGCGGGTCTTCTTTGGCAGGGAATATGGAGGTGTTCTAGATGATGAATGAGATCGGAGTTCTCAGGAGTCCAGTATTCACTTGGAAGTACTCGTTCTGCTCCAACGCAGATAATGCCCTAAACATATAGTACTTCAGATGCTAGTCCACAACTGATACAGTATTCTTTGTGGGACCGCTTTCATACCTTCCGCCGCTTGAGAACTGAAGGATCGTGCAGACAGCGTTGTGCGAAACCCATGAGGGAGATCACATTTGTTCGCCAGGGGAAAGGGGTCAGATTCCGCATCTTGAAGAATTTTTGATGGCTATTTTACCCTTTACGCGTGCTGCGTAGTCCCAGCCTCACAGTCCCTGAACCGCTCGGCGGCGAGGCACTCTTCCTGATGGTTCACGAGATGATCCACATTACGGAAGATTCGATGTGGGGGGATGGTTTAGACCCTTCTTTGAGAGGGGTCGTGTACTGGAGGAGGTGAGAAGTTGTAGTGAACCGTTCATGCATGCACTCGTAATCGAATTCTACCGTGTAGGGCGCTTGGATGCGAATGGTCAATGTGGAGAATCGCGGGCAGAGAAGCTCAACCTGACTCTCCACATATTCGCACAGATGGAAAAGTCAGTACTCGCTATGGTGTAGATTCTCCCGCTCTCCTAACCGATAGGGAGGTTGGTTAGGGATGGGGGCGGGGTGCATGGCTATGCTGCGTCGCTACGCGACATGTCTGTTGCCTGTACTTTCTTACCACGTCTTCTGGAAACCTTAGAATGACCATATGCGCTATTTCTCTACTCGATGAGAGGGCGCAGACAGAGAGAGACGTGACGTGATTCGGCTGTCACATGTACTTTTGCCCACCTTTTCTTCTCCGGTTCTCCCTCAGCGGAAAGCGAAGGCAACCTAGTTCGTGTGAATTATTTTACCTCATGGCTTCCACCGAGTGTGGTTGGAATATGGTTTATATCGATATCCTCTGTTAAAGCTTTCAAGAAGTTACTATCATGAAGTCGGAATCTGTCAGAAAATCCTGCTGGCATCATTGTTTTGGCAATTTTATAAGGGACATGAATCCATCTCGCAATATTCACGATATCGACTGGAGTCACCTGAAATAGTAGGACTGTAACCAGTGTTGTGTGAAACACATGGGGGGGGGGTCTTAGCTGGCCGCTGGGGATGGGGGGAGGGGTCGCATTTGGTCGTTGTTGGGAAAGGACGGTGGTCGTACGTGCCCTTGAGAAATTTGCCGCGTTGGGAAGAAATTTTTCCAGGTTGTTGACTTTTCGCGGTTTTTCCCGTTCACATTTGCTATATATTCCCGCTTCCCCCCCCCCTCCCACCTCTCCCCAACGGAAAATTGTTGGATGAGAAACTGGAAAATTTGAGAACTGGTAGGAAGCTGGGAACTTGAAGGAGGTGCTAAGGGAGGAAAGGGGTAGTACCGAGACCCGTCCTCGGAGGATGGGGGGGGGGGGTTGTCAGGTCGTACTGACAATATCATTTCACACATCACGATGCTGTACTATAACTGTAACTCTGACCAAAAGACGTGCTGGTTTTAACACCAGTGCTACAGCTGCTGAAATTGGTTTCTCGAGAACAATCTCTTTTTTCGCAAATTAAACGGTCACCAAGAACTAATCGCTTTGTACCAACTAGAATAAAAATTGTACTATGAACGAGAGTAACTTACAAGTTCCGGATAATTTTCGTAATGGAGCAATTGCGAATAATATGCCAATGTTCCACTGCTAACAAATACCATTGTGAAGGGATTGATTTCATATCCGCTCATGTCAATAACATGCCGTATCCCACTGAGTCGTCCGGTTTTTTCTTCCTGTAATCTTTCAATGTGCTACTGTTCCCAGAGAAGTTACAGCCTTGTTCTCTGTGGATGCTAGGGCGTATTGGGGGGGGGGTCTGGGCATGGCTCGGGCCAGCCTGTCCTGCATCCTCAGTTGAAGAAGGCAAGCGGCAACAGTTGGTAGAACGGGCTGGCGCCACGCCTATCCCGGACCCCTGATTCGCCCCAGCTTCCGCAACCAACATGACTGGACAGTGTTTTTATACAGACCTATTTATCCTTTTTTGCTAATCTACTTGCCTTTCATAGTCTTTTCGAATCGTTCAACTTTTTGTTGATTTTTCCACTCTTTTTATAGACATTTCTAATTACTATCAGATACATAATGATTTCCCTTGTCACTCGATATTTTCTTTTAATTTTAATTTTGTTATTATTTTTTATTCTTCTTTCCATAATTATATATTATACTATTTGTTTCAGTATCATACTTTCGTTTGAACTTTTTATTCGATAATTTATGTTATGAAAGCTACACTATGTAACATAGAAGGTTAGTAGTTATTTATGGTGAAGTTAGTGAAACGAAACGAAGTGAAAGTGAAGTGAACGATGTAAAACGCAAAAAATGGTGTATATAAATGAAAACCAGTTCTCTCTTTGAGAGTTGTAGACACCTACAGCGTGGGCGACACCAAGCGCACATGATAACCCATAAGCCCCATATTTGAGCCTATAGGGACCAAATTATTCTTGGAGGAATTTCCTAACGAAGTCCAATGCAGGGACAAATTTGGATAAAATCTGACCTAGATTCGCGCGGTGGAGCTGTAAAGGGTGCATAGTGCCGAAAGATGAAGATTCACGATAATCAGACTTACTTTCGGATGCGCCATGCATCGCAATTCAACTCAGAATGGCAGCAGCATTTGAGCGAGTTATGCGGTGACTATGCGGTGACATGATTCTGTGTTTGAAGAAAGACATTATTCCATCCTCTCAACTCCTGTTCCAACTCACCGACCCTAGAGAGATAAGGTTGACCTATGTGGAAGTACAGTGGCAAGACTTGTTCTCGCAACCGCGGGTGCCCGGCGGCGCCACATGTCACTGACTCCTCGGTTCCCATAGTAATAATTAATTAATTTCCGAAGAAAGAAGTGACAACGATTTGCACGTTTGGAAACAATAATTATCTACAAACACATTTGCTTCCGAACTGATTTTATCAGTAGGCTTAATTTATTAGGGTGTAGTTGGGCTGGTGGAGGCAACAGATGATACTCAGCTGAGCATTACAGTAAAGATGTGTGAATTCCTTGATCAAGTTGCCCTACTCAAACCATTTCACAGCCTTCGCCCTATGTAGTTTACAGGTCTGGCCAAAAGGAGACCTGTTAGGCTGCGTTTATACTTTGCGGCAGCGTAGCGTAGCGCTTCCAGCGTAGGCCAAGCGGCAGTGCCGCAAGAGAGATGCTATATCGATCTAGCTTCACACCAGCGTCACCAGCGGCACGCTGGCGTACGCTAGCGTACGCCAGCGTTTCTCCAGCGTTTCACCAGCGTTTTGCTAGCGCTTGCAGCGGCAGGGAGTAGAGACTATGTGGCCGTGAGAGACGCGGAATCGACGTGTATTGTAGAGACCATGTGGCCGTCGGAGACGCAGAAGCGATGTGCATTGTAGAGACTATGTGGCGTCGGAGACGCAGAAAGCTATACTTTCGTGGCGGGATAGCGTGTGGACACTCGTAGAGACTATGGGGCCGTCGGAGACGCAGAAGCGATGTGCATTGTAGAGACTAAGGGCGAGTGGGAGACGCGCAATCGATGAGTTTTGTACCCTCCAGCTCTCCCACAGTCTCTACTCCCCTGCCGCTGCAAGCGCTAGCAAAACGCTGGTGAAACGCTGGAGAAACGCTGGCGTACGCTAGCGTGCCGCTAGCGTACGCCAGCGTGCCGCTGGTGACGCTGGTGAAGCTAGATCGATATGCATCCTCTCTTCGGCACTGCCGCTGGCGTACGCTGGAAGCGCTACGCTACGCTGCGCTACGCTACGCTACGCTGCCGCAAAGTATAAACGCAGCCTTAGTCAACATGAACTAACAAAAGTAGCTAGCGAGTGTGCAAAATGGCCCCTCCAAGCCGAACAGCACCTTAATTTGTTCAGTTTTGATTGTACTGCTTTACTATTAGGTGTCGAAGAAACAGAAACTTGAGCAATTTCGGAATGAAAATTCAAGATTAGGTTCGGAATATGAGTGTTCTTGGAGCAACTACCCCTTTTCTTACCTGTGCCATAACTTTGCGTAGCATGTTTTCGAATTGCCAAAATTGATATTTGCAGGCTTGTGAACTTTGTATCGCATGCACTATGCTCTGAAATAATTCTACTCAATTATTAATGTTTTTCACATTATTTCCGACGTTATCCTTGGAAGCGTATAAAAAGTGCTAAGAAACCTTCCTACCTCTACAGTGACCGTGGAATATTCGATATACCAAAGGAGACGATTATTATTGTCGTGTAGATTCAGTATTTCTCCCCTTGGTATCAGTTTCTTCACGAATAATGGGTTCTCATCATCACCTTTCACGTGCTGATTATCCTGCAAATATCGAGAAAATTACAAGCAGACCAGTTAGTATCCCATAAAATAAAAAAATAAAATTGGTTTTGTCGGGTGGCCAAAGTTTTCAGATGTGCCATGCGTTTGTAGTTCTGTTAAAAAGGGAACTATGGAGGTCCTGTAAGACGTTTCCACCTGTAGTGTTGTATATGAGTGCTGAATGTTTAGCATTGCTCACTGTATCCGTTTATCAAAGGATTACCTCTCTTATCGTACGAACCAGGGCACGCCATCGCGCTGTGATAAATTCCTGCAGAATACGACCCCCCCCCCCCATCCTACCTACCACTTTCCTAGATTTTCCCAACTTCCTACCACTTTTTCCAGTTTTTCCGGCATTTCCCGAGAAATTTCTGGTTTTTTCCCCAAAGTTTTGCTGTCGAGCGGGAGGGGGGGGGGTCCTCAGGAACTGAATACTCTTTTCAGCTATCGGGGGAGGGGCAAGAGGAGTATATAACACCAGTGAAACGGGAAAAATCGCAAAAAGCCAACAACCGGGAAAAGTTTTTTTTCCCAACGCCGCAAATTCCTCTCAAAGACAAATACGACCCCCTCCCTCGCGGTCAAATACGACCCCCCTGTTGTGATTATCACAAAGACGGCGTGCCCTGGTTAGAACCATTGATGATCCATTAGACTAAGTAAGTGTTTAATAGAACACATTTTTGAGTCAAAGCAGACTGTAGAAGTACAAAGGTGGCCTATTAAGATGTTGGACGCCTTCGTTTTAAAGACAGCCCCCGCGCTCAAGTAGTACATGGTCGTCCTTCCTTGGGCAGGTAGTTCAGCCCCCAAGCTAGATACTGTCTCACTCTCGCGACTCCTCAGCGAGCGAGGAGCGAGCTAGAACCGCTCAAAGTTCTAGTTCTAACGCCTGCTCAGTTGGACCGCCTCACTTGCTAGATGCCCTCTGACGGAGGGCCGCTCAGTTGTTCTTTGTTGGGGCGGCGGGCATTAATCGGAATCGCATGCCCTTTTTGCTGACCGCGCTCGTGCTCCATGAATAATTCTGCTCTCCTTCATCACATTTTATTCATTGGGAGCACGTACAGTCAACAGCAACCCATCTCGTAAGGTAAAACGCGTAAAAATCACGAATGATGCAATTTCTGTGGTGCAAAAGCTCGACGCACTTCACTACACTAAAACATGCTCGCTACCGTAACCCTAAGTTCGGACGCCGGCTTTTTAAATGTTTCCTTTTCTTTTCAAGAGTTTTTCCTCTATGTTTCTGTTGTTTTTTGTTTTCTTTTCTTCGCATTCGATGATATCCACTACTGGGAGATGTGACAAAGTGATTTGTGAGCCAGGGCTTGCACAGAGACCGCAGGGAGGTGTGACTGTCAGGGCGCGATTTTGTTTATGGTGTTCTTGAGGGCTCTTGTTTCTTTTTTCCTTCATTGAGGAATTACTTATCAGCTACTGTTAATTGATCAGCAATTATCCTTGACACTTTTATCGCGGGAGCTGTCTTTAACAGCGCCAGTCTACCGTTCTAGTTCGCGCTCTCTTGCCTAAAGAGCCGACCATCAACTGTGGCTTCGCGTTTCCTGACTTAAACATGACTCGAAGCTTGGTCCCCTTTAATCTCCGTAGAAGGGGCCTGCGTTTACTGTTCTTGTGTTCAGTGCATCCGGTCATTTCCCTTTATCCATCTGCATTCTAGCTTCCTCGGACAGAACCTAGTCCGCGCGCTCTGCTCGGGGAGGCACTCCATGAAGCTCCAAAACCAGTAGGAGCGCTTGGTACCCATATTCCTAACTACTCGCACCTACGGAATCTATCTTCTCGCTGAAGGAAGCGTGACAGGGGTGTCTCTTATCTCATTCGCTCGTTCTCTCTCACTTGATTTGTCCGGTACCCATCCCAGACTTAACTTTCTTGATCTTAGCTAGAACAATGCAGCGCTAAAAAGCTCAATTTAGGGTGCTTTTGACGCATTGGTTTCGCTCCTTCCGCTTCAATTAAATACATCCTTATAACGTGAGATTTGCCGTTCAAGGCCCAATTAATAAAAAAGTACGATTGGCGCAAGTCTCATACGAGGCAAAACTAGTCCCAAAGTGGATGCGAGGAATCTGCAATTAGTCCGCAAGTACCCTCGCTGTACTGGCAACCTGTTCTAATTCAGTAGGGGTATACCCGCTCCTCGGTAATGGGATAATGGATGGCGCGGCCGCGTTCTTCATTGGATCGTGGTGGCTTCTGCGCTTTTGGTGGAGTTGACGGAACATGTCGTCACGTGTACAGCATCCTCGTGTGGAACACATAGGGGGGGGGTCGTGTTCCGTTGTCAAGGGGGAGTGTCGTATTTGATCGTCGGGGAGGGGCTTGTATGTGCCTTCAATAGAAATCTGCTGTGTTGAAAAATTTCGGAGAAATTTGTAGTTAGGTGTTGGGGGGGGGGCGGTCGTAGCGAAACCTTCATTTAGGTGGTGGGTGGTGGGTGGGGTCGTACTGACACCCTCCCTTGGAGGGGGGGGGTCTACCTACACCACCATTTCACGAATCATGATGCGATGCGATGTCGTCACCCAGCGCAAAACAGAATTACAAAATAGAAATATCGCAAGGAAGGCGCATCCCACATCACACCATGCACAAATCAAGCACGCAGCCACGCCCTTCCCATTGCCGCGGTATATTCGAACTATATTATTATTATTATATTCCTTCTTCTTATTGATTCAATTCACGATAGGGATTCCTAACACTGAGAGAATCTGACCATGAAAAAGATTTGCAGAACTGTTAAAATGTTTGCGCAAAAATCAAAAATAACTCAGAAATAAATAGAATAATAAATTAAACGAAAATGTAATAAAGGGAAATATAGGAAAATAAAAATAAAACAAAATGTCGAGTGATATAAAATAAAAAATGTAAAGGCGATGTAAAAATATAATGAAAATCAATTCGAAACTTCGTTGATAATCACACAACTGACCAGGTCGAGAGCTTTGCGAAGGCGTAGATGGTTGTTGAGTGTTTTTGCAGCCGATTCCACAATATCCTTCTCCTTCTTATGCAGCCGTTCAGCTGACAGTACGAATCGATAAATGTTGAAATCCGTGTTGAACTAAATGATTAAATGTTTGTAAACAGTGAATGTAAATAGCGATGAGAGCGCTTCTTCTCCGTCTTCTCACTGTATGTTACAGTGCCATTCGCTGCGGATGCTGGGGCGTGTCAGTGGGACGTAGAGGGGGGATTTGGATTTGGTGGCGTCGTGGGGTCGCTTGCCCAGCTTTCACAAGTTTGTGGAGACGGCCTGGCACT
Organism: Cooperia oncophora; assembly: GCA_036418165.1. Classification (NCBI taxonomy): domain Eukaryota; kingdom Metazoa; phylum Nematoda; class Chromadorea; order Rhabditida; family Trichostrongylidae; genus Cooperia; species Cooperia oncophora. Next base: position 48,217 of record MU912448.1, read on the forward strand.
CGCTTACGCCCAGCGCAGGCCAAACGTCTAGCATTCGCGCGAATAAATAAATGAATTCCGGCGCAGTTCTGGCGAACAAATGGGGCAGGCGCACTTTTGCAGCTTTGTCAGTTCCATCGAGGCGTCGACGCATCTAGACACCTCTCATTCCCGAGTTGACATGTTTACGCATGTTTGCACTTGAGAGCTTGTTCCACTGCTTCAAACAAGAAGTTTCTCAGGTTCCAGCAGACGTGAGACTTGTTTCACCAGAACCACTGAAGCTACGGAATGCCAAATGCCCTCTCCTCCCTGTCGCTGTACTGCGCCGTCCGCAGCTATTAGGGGTGCCAGTTCCCGATAGGGGCTTGTGGCAGTGAAGCTGGGGGATTGCGATAGCTGGATTTTCCCTCATTTCTCCGCCCCCCCCCCCTTCCCCATTTGACGACACCATGTAGTCAGCATGGTAGATGAGCAACCGCGACCGATCGGTTCCATGTGCCATGTCTTCAACTTGCGACACAGCCAAGTCTAGCCGTGGAGTACGAATCACTTCGTGCTGGAGACTTGCGTCGGCAGTCGTACGACCCTCCTAAACGGTGGCTTGATTCTACCCCCCGCTCCCCTTTTTACGATTTCGATTCGTTGTTTTTCCAGTGCACGTTTTGCCGCCAAGAAAATTTTCGGAAGAGCTGCCCCTCCCTCACCAAATAACGACGCCTTTGTGGCTGGAATCTCCAATGATGATGTGCCCAGACGCCTCCCCAGCCAACATTAGAGCGTGCGGACACGACGCGTATTAGACGCTGGCTACGCGTGTGCTGGTCGCGATGCGTGTCGCATAGAGAGAAGATCACGCTACAGACACGCAACACGCCCGCCTCACAACAGCTTGTTCCGTAGTCACAAACTGTGAATTTCACTGCTAACCATAAGACAATATGGGTGCCAAATAGACACCCTTACATAGCTGCGGACCTCCCACTTCCAACTTTCTGGAAAAGCGTGAAGTGGGTAGTGAAAGAAAAAGCCATGCGATCGGAACAAGTTAGTTGAGGCGTTCTTTTAGACACAAGCGACGGTTCCATATGTAGAAATGGGAGCGCTAGGCGACGTTCTTGATCTCTCTGAAACTTACAGTAGGACTTATCGGCTGCGTTAACTTGGAGCGAACTTCGTTCACATATCGTTGCGATTCTTCACTTAACGGTTCACCAAAATGTGTTGAAAACTTCCGCGTCATCGTTCCGCACTATGACGGCAGTTGAAAGCTAAATCTAGGAATCTAAAAAAATTTCAATTCAATAGCGGATTTTCTTAATTTTACAGTAACCTAACAAATATTGCGTGGCAACGAAGACCTACAAGGCATTGAAACGAAAGCTACAAAAAAATCAAACAATCAAGCCCATGTTTCAAGGAACACAGATATGAAGGAAACCCGCATGTCGAACACCAACAAATAGGGAATCTGGGCAGTTCGGCAATTAGGGGGGGGGGGGCATTTTGCTTTTCTGCTACTTCCCACTGATGCGTCGACCCATCTAGAAAGCTACTCTATGACAGGAGTTGACGAGTTTTATTTTGGTGGTCGACGAGCTTGCTCCACAAGGGTTTACAAGCTTCACCAGAGTGAGACTTGTGATCCGGAATCAGTGAAGTTGCAAACGTGTAAAATGCCCCCTTCGCCGAATTGCGCCGAAAAGTTTTCAACGGTCCTGTAAAGGCCCCTTCCATTGAAATAAGCTACACGTCACCGAAGATAGCGAATGGTCATTTCAATCGCACTGAAAGCCGATTTGGTCGGCAACCATTCAGCGAGGAACGCGAAAGTGAGCCTATGAAACTAGAATGGCGAGAATGGCGAAATGTTCGTCGAGAGGCAATAACAATAGAAACAAGATTGACATCACAAAAAGGGGCATTTCAAGTTTATAGCCTTGCACTTTTTCAGCGTTCTCCCTTTTTCGGCGCTGAGTACCTCGGGAGCAGAGCTCAGTATCCGCCACAGAGAACACAATATTTGGTCGTCCTTAGGTGTTGAGAGGGAGCGCGATCGTATTCTGCCACGAGAAAAAATTTCCTGATTTTTGGTTTTTTTCCACGTTTCGCGCACGCTGTGCACATGATTATAACTGTCTCAAAATTACAATATTCCACCAAAAGCACAGTCGTTATCGAAGGTGTCATGTAATCCACTTCCACTCAGAATCGTAGTGAATTTTTTATTTTGAAAATACGAAAGTTCGTAAAAGTCAATGATTTCAACATTGCGAGCAGAGATGCAGATGAAAAATGGATTCAGGAGTGATAAAAGACTCGCCAAGCTTAGGAAGGGGAGATGATACAGAAGTAACCAGAAGTTGTTCGCCGCGGATGACGGGCGTGTCATAGAGGCTGGGCTTGGCGCGTCGCCAACTCGGTTTTCCACCACTTGTTAAAGCGGATAGGCGACCGCGATTGGTGGGAAACGACTGATACGATCGG